>JASVEL010001955.1:0-33855 GCA_032618575.1 Nicotiana noctiflora | reverse complement strand
TGGGGAAGGTGATAGCTTAAAGTATGGAATTGTAGATAGGGGTGAAGGACTAGAAATATCACTTTTGTCATTTGAATGTAGCTTATCGAGGAGAATCATGAAGGAGCGGGAGAATTTCATCAGCAATATTGCATTCAAAATTAGGGATAACAAAAGAATTAGGCCCCGTTTGGATGGGCTTATTTTAAGTGACTTTAAGCTAAAATAGCTTTTAATCCATAGGTTAGGAATTCTAGCTTTTTGCTTTTGACTTGTTTTTGTCATTTTAGCTTAAAAAGAAGTGCTTAAAAGCACTTTTTACTTTACACAAACAGTCAAACACTACACAATGACTTAAAAGCTATTTTAGCTTAAAAGCACTTAAAACAAGCCAATCCAAACGGGCTTTTGATCTAATTGGTAGTTTGGAAATAATGCCTTAAGATTCACCTTCCCTAAGATTATTTATCAATCCAGAGAGATACATTACAACAAACACAGGGAACATAAGAAGGGGAAGTTTTCTATATCTTGAAATTAGGAGGAATTTGCAAGATTAGAAGATAACAAAATACCAAAGCCTATTAGTGATTCTTTACAAGACAGTTTATCTAAAATAGTTAGGACTCATGGATGGAACGAGGAGAGGTGGGGAAGAAAAGATGATTCTTCTTGGCTAAGTCTTACTATAATATGCTGCCCACAAGGGAAGAATTGGTCTTTCCACACTTAGTGGTCGGGTATCTAGATCACCAATTGGTATGTCTTAGCTTGGGTGGCAGGTTGCAGCAAGGGAAGCAATTTTGGCAACCTAAGGTGTATTCTTATGCTTGTGTGGCAGCAAGGGAAGCAAATGTACCAGCCGAGAACATGAGAAAGAAGAGGTTTACTTATATTAGCTAGTATGCAACAACAACATCTCTAGTATAATCCCACGAGTGAGGTCTGGGAAAGTAGTGTGTACGCAGACCTTAACCCTACCTCGTGTGAGGTAGAGAGGTTGTTTCCAATAGACCCACGGCTGAAAGAGAAAAACAAAGCAAGTTTGAAAAAAATCAGTATTGAAGAAGCCACGTTGAAAATACTGCAGTTATATGAGCTGGTATTTCATGTGCAATTGCTCAAGTGAAGCTGTTAACCGCCTGTTGTTACATTACAAGGTAGCCACCCAGTTGCGATGGGTAGAGTTGAATTGGTTTAGAACACAATGGATGATACTTGGCATGGAGTACAGCAAACATGAACAATACTGAAAAAAGCCTACAGCTGAACCTTTGGAGAAGGAAGAGAAGATGCAAGGTATGCGTTTCTATACTAGCTCTAATATGGGTCCTATAGTAGGACATGAATAGGAACACTTTCACAGTTTATGTTTTTTACATATGAGCAATAGCTTATGGTTTCTAGTTTTTTTTTTATAAAGTACACTCATGAGTGTACTCTGTGAAAAGTCATATTTCATTTTAGGTTCTCTATTTTTTGGTATACTAGCATGGGGAGATCTCCCATTAAAAAATTTACTTACTTCATCAAAAAAGAACATCACAATCCGAGTTTGATAAACTAATGAACCTTTCTTTTGGACTTGAGCTAAAATTCACCAAGGCATAGTTGACAGCCAAGTCTTTTGTTCACTAGTGGTTGGATGAGGATGTCAGGCTCGGTAATTGCGGGGTCATTGGTCCTCTCTAATCTTGGCGAAATTGGGCAAGCCTCAACTCATCATGAGTTACGATAAAGCAACAACATCTCTAAGGGGTGGCATAGTATTAAGATATTGAGAGTAACAACCTGGAGATTCCAGATTCAAATCCCAACTACAACACTAGATATGAGCTCATCTACTCTATGCTTGGTGAGCAGGATTACCTTGACAACATGTGTTTGTGCGCTAGACAGGCTGCTTGGTGGATTAGTCGAGGTGCGAGCAACCTGGCCCGGACACCGGCGACATCAACAAATTAAATAAAAATAAAAAGTTAAAGAATGCAACACTTTGAAAGCTCAATAACATTTTTACTTGCTCCTAGAATACTACATCCTCTTTTCATAAATAACTTGAGCATAATACACTGAGACAATGTTAAATTTATAAAAAGTGGTGGTGTACAGGCCAACGAAGATTTTGACTATTTATCTAACAAGCCCTCTCTTAACACCAACAATGCAAGTAGATAGAAAAAAGGGTCTTTTAATATGTCCTACAAGTTCCACATGTTTTTGGTATAGTTCCTGATCATAGGACTTCAGTAACCTACTGATACGCTATCCCATTTTGTTCGATGTACATTCAAGTATCAACCAACTCTGAGGAGTGGGCCCCTGTTACTTGCACAAAAAATTTCAAACTCTACTGTTTCAGATTATTATATAGCTACTTTGAAAATATACTAAAATGATACATTTACCCGCTTTTCATTATCTCCAAACTGTTAATAGTACATCTGATATGCTCAAACATGGCAACCCATTCAAACTTTGTACTCTTTGTCACTGCGCTATTTAACTGAATTAGGATGGAAAGAAACATGTTGCAGTAAACTCCTAATAAAGAGCTGCAACGTCAGCTTTCCAGCAATTAGATTAGACCAAAAAAAAAAAACCTAAGGCAGCTACCTGCCTCCGGATCTGATTATCTGATTATCTTCTACAGAACGTGATTCCGCATTCGACTAAAAACCAAGTAGTTCAAACATAAGCATTAATCAAACAGTACAAAATATATCATACCATTCAAGAATACATTGAAGATGAAACTCATGCTTGCAACCAGTCACCTACATAAAAAGAGGATTAGATTATTTGGAATGAAGTTCATCTCAGTGCATTCCACAGTGACAGGAGACAGTATGAAACAAAACTTACTGTTGAGGGATCACTTTCACAAAATGCTTCGAGGCATATGCTGCAAGTATCTTCACAAGCATCCTGAATACCGCCCTCCACAAATGCTGCCGCTGAAGTCAAATGATTCTCGGACATCTTGCCCTCCTCCATCTGCCAAAACATAAAACCTCACTGAAACTCCACTTCATCATTGTACAAAGTAATAGAAAGTAAACAGCCACATGACCCCATCCCCCACCCAAACCCATTTTTTCAAAAATATGTAAAGAACACTTCTGATCTCTAAATTCATGTTCAAAGCTAACAAAACACATAAAAAGTCCAAACAGCAGAGTATATCACATTACTTAAGCGTGACAACTGGAAACCATTGTCGTTAGCATAGGAAGGGCGGAAACAACAGAAGAAAAAGCTCAAATAATGATGAATTCATTGTGAGTGAGATACAATTGAATGATGAGTACACTTCCTACAGCAGCTCAGACAATAAGGGGATCCATGCTTAAACTCCAACACTCATATTGAGATACACAAACTACAGCTAAACACCAATACTTATATTGAGAAACACAAACTACAGCATAAACGCCAATACTTCTATTGAGATACACAAACTACAGCATAAACATTCGAAATCCTCCACACTACACAACAATTCAAATCAATATTAACAACATCTGAAATAAACCAGATATAAAAATCAAATCTTTTTCACAAATATTATCCTTTTTACCAAAAACCAGTGTAGAAGTACACAAACTACAGCATAAAGATTCCAAATCCTCCATATTCCACAACAATCCAAATCAATATTAACAAATCTGAAGAGAAACGAAGACAAAAAAAAAATCAAATCTTCTTCACAAAAACTTACCCTTTTACCAAGAACCAGTGTACACCTAAACAAGTACAACCCCACATCAGATATCAACACCATAACACTCATGAAGCTTTAAAATAAAGAGGAAAAAGGCCAAGAGAGCAAATACCCAGTTCCCAAATTAGCCAAACACCCAATTGCCCAAATCAATCAAAGTCACATACTTTACCTCAAAAACTTCAACTAATTGAGCAGATCAAAGCTGCAAAGAAGGAAGATTTGATTAGAACAACTTTGTGGAAATAGAGAGGTGATGAAAAGAGTGAAATTTCGATGAGAATAGAATGAAAGGAGAGGATAGAAGTTTGAAGAGGGCAACGAAGAATTTGGACTTGCCTTTTGTTGGTTTCTTCTTTGTTTTTCTAAGTTTTTTTCATTTTATTCTTTTATACCTTTTTGGCGGTGAGGAGATGACTGAGCCCACCATAAAACAGCTTTGCAGAGAGGAAATAACACTAGCTCGGTCTTCCATGCCATTCACTTTCTACACGTGCCATTAATTTTGATTCTTTTCTCTTTTTAATCATTGGATAACTCTTTGAAGTGATTTTCGCAACAACAAAAAAAAAAACACACACAATAATTTGTTCTAGAAGTAATTAAGTACAAATGCTCTTTTTTTTAAGGGCAAATTACGCAAACAGTAATCTGTTTTATTAATATAAAATATGTTAAACTAACTGCTAGAATAATTAAAATAAGAAAAAGTAGCTTAATATGCAAACAACAACAAAGATTAATGTTATCAAACTAATAACCTGTTTGGCCAAGCTTTATTTTGGGCCAAAAGTATTTTTTGGCCAAAATTTGAGTTGTTTGGTCAAGCTTTTGAAAAGAAAAAAAATAATTTTGAGGAGAAGCAAAAACAATTTTGGATAAGCAAAATAAAGTAGTTTATCTCCAAAAGCACTTTTCTGATAAGTACTTTTGAGAAAAATACACTTAGAAGCACTTTTCAAAAGTTTGGTCAAACACTAATTACTGCTCAAAAGTAATTTTCTAATTAATTAGCCAAACACAAACTACTTTTCACCAAAAGCACTTTTTTTAAAAATACTTTTGAGAAAAGCACTTTTCAAAGTAAGCTAATTTTAGAAGTTTGGCCAAACGGGCTATAGATGTGGAGGGAGGTCTTTTGAATTATCTCTAAATATTAAGATTGTTAGAAATATACCACGTGCTCCTGATTAGTGTTAGGCCTATTTTTTTGTTTTGTTATTATTTGTATTGGGTTAAGTCTATTTTTCCGTCTTTGTAATTATATAATCGAGTTGGGTTAGAGGAGAAGTCGGGTCAGTTATATATATTGTTTGGTCTTCCCATTTGTAAAGAGACATATTATATATTTATTCTTTCAGTTCATGAATAATATCAAAAGTTGCTTCTCTCTTACTCTCAAATACTAGATTAAATCTGCCCGATTTCATCTCCATTACTATTGTTAACATGGTATTAGAGCCTGGAATCTCATAGATCTGGTGTTCTTCTTCCTTCTAGGTTACCCTCGTCGGATTTCATCACCATCATGATCTTCGACGAAACTCACGAAATCGACAGATTTTTTACTAGTCGAGCCATATTGTGGTCTTTTTTTCTGCACAACATGACGATTATCGCTTCTTCACTGATTATTGTTTCAACTCTGCACATCAAGTTCCAAACAACATGTGTTAGGGTTTGTTGGTATTTTCTTTCGATTTCAAGGTCATACCTTCTCCGATTGCGAGAAGAGTTGGTATTCTCTTTCATTGTCTTCCATATTCAGGATTACTGTATTTAGCATTTTATTTTGTTTTAATGGCGATAATTGTTGCATACTTGCCTTCAATTTCTGACACTACAAGTGATACTACACCAATACACACCCGTCTTCCTTTCCATCCATATGATTATACTCACCCTTGCCATCATCTATATGTTCACCCTTTTGATTTTTTGGGGAGCTCTTTAGTCTCTGAGCCCTTTGATGGGACTTGTTATGGGAGTTGGCGATGATCCGTATTGGTTGCCCTTTCTGTTAGAAATAAGTTGGATTTCATCCATGGGACTGTTGAGAAACCTCCTGAGGGATCTCCTCCAATGCGACAGTGGCAAAGATACAATGATTTAGTTGTTGCATGGCTTTCCAACTCTATCACTAAGCGAATCAATCGCACAGTCGTGTATTCTGAATATGCCAAGGATATTTGGAGGGAATTAGAGACTAGGTATGGGCAGGTTGATGGGGCTAGATTTTTTAGCTAAAGAAGGAATTATCTCATATTTCTCAAGGTGCTCTTGACATTGCCTCCTATTTCAACAAAATAAAGCAACTCTGGGATGAGTTGGCTTCTATTTATGAGAGTATGTGTACTTGTGGTGGTGTCGTGGCGGTGTCAAGGTAGAGGACGAGCAATGTGTTTGCCAGTTTTTTATGGGGCTGAATGATGTATATGTTCAGGTGCGCAACAACATCATTATGCCAAATCCCGTCCCCTCTATTGATATTGTGTACATCATTCTCCTAAGTGATAAGAAAGAGAGAGAAGTGTCCTTTACGTCTCAGTTTACCTCAGAATTTACTTCTTTTAATGCTGGTACTTCTAAACCTGCTTATTCACCTCGGGTGAATTTTGAATCTTCAAATTCTCTTATTTGCAAATAATGCAAAAAATCTGGACTAATAGCATCGAAAAGTTCTACAAGCTCCTTGTCACGACCCAAATTTCTCACCCTCGGGAGTCATGAATGCTCCTACTAGTGAAGGCTAGGCAAGCCAGCCTTTACAATTATTCACCTTTTTTCGTTTTTAATCCTTTAGCAATTTCAAAACAACATGCCAAAAGCATCAGAATTAATACCCTTCTTTTTTAAAATAACTCTATCCATCGCAACTCGATGGCTACCTTGTTAGCATAACTCTTTTTTTTTTGTCCTCACCATAGGAATCAATAAAATCTGCACGGCATCACCTTCGTGCTTTAACACTCTTTCTCACCCAAGCAACAATCACAAAGTAATTTGGGCAAGGGAAATCAATAATATCACAATAACATCCCGACAAGGGAACAATAACAAATATAATAATATACCGACAAGGGAAACTAAATCATGAATAATAACGTCCCGGCAAGGGAAATAATATCAAAGCAATAACATCACATCAAGGGAGATAATATCATAAACCTCTTCTCTTTTCCACATTTACTTCACAACTCAATTCGCAACTTGAGCCAACGCTCTACAATGTTCAATTACCAATAATACTTTCACAAGTCATATTCATCAATGGAATTCAATATATAACGCATGAACAATATGAAAACGGAGTCACATTAATCATAGTATAGACTCACGGGCATGCTTGACACCAACGTATAGATACTCGTCACCATGCCTATACGTCATACTCAACAATTAACACATAGCAAATAAGACTCAATTCCTAATCCCTCAAGCTTAGGTTAGACCAAACACTTATCCCGATGCCACAAACATAATTCAAGCCTCAACTACCGATTTCCCTCTTGTTTTCACCACCAATTCGCTTGTATCTAGCCACAGTTTACTTAACAACATCAATAAATGCTAAATGAATCAATTCTAATTTATGAAAATAGGTTTTCCAATGATTTCCCCAAAGATTCAAAAATCGACCCCGGGCACGCTTGGTCCAAACCGAAATTCGGACTAAAGGCCAATTATCCATTCACCCTCGAGCCTGGATATATAATTGGTTTTGGATCCCGACCTCAATTTGAGGTCTAAATTCCCAAATTTCAATATTCTTAGGTTTTACCCAAAATTCTCAATTCCACCATGAAAACCTAGATTCTAGGAAAAAAATCTTGTAAAAAGAAGTTAAGGAGTGAAAGAAATAACTTAAAAATCACTTACTAGTGTTTTGGGGAAGAAAGAGTGTTTGAAAAATTGTCTCTTATGAAAGGACCGCGGCCGCGCAGCTCTACCGCGAACCGCAAGAAATTAAGCGCGGTTGCAAAGACTTGGCCTTGCTCCCCGTGGACATCGTAAATCCCACTGCAGCCGCGAAGCTTTCACCGTGGACCGCGAGACCTGGCTTCAGAGACCTCAACTTCTCTAAACCTGCAACTTTTTTTTCTAAGTGTAAAAACATCCTGAAACCTATCTGAAACTCACTCGAGCCCTCGGGGCTCCAAACCAAACATGCATACTAGCTTAAAAACATCATATGAACTTACTCGTGGACTTAGTCATGGGATCAAATTGTCAAATTAACACCTTTAACAATGGATTTAGCATCAAAATCAGAGAAAACACTCATGAACTCTTAGTTCCATTTTTTTAACAATCGAGGGTCTGATTCACGTCATTTCAAGTCTGTTTCGTACCAAATTTTATGGGCTCAACTGAAATAACATAAAAGACATGTACCGGACTCCGGAACCAAAATACGAGCCCGATACCAATAAATTCAGACATATTTAACTTTTCAAAAACTCTTAAATTTCAGTTAAATAATTTTTTTCAAAAATTCATTTCCTAGGCTTGGGACCTCGGAATTCGATTCCGGGCATATGCCCTGTCACGACCCGGATTTTCCCCCAACATCGGGATCGTGATGGCGCCTACTCGTGGTAGCTAGGCAAGCCATTATATTCATACTATCCTGTTTTTAACACAATTGTAATTAAATAATTGCGGAATACTTTATCGAAATAGAAATAACTAATTACAAGATGAAAATCATACTGAAATCCTCTACCCAAGACGTGGAGTCACCAACTCACGAACTACTATGGAATACTACACATAAAAGTCCGAAGGAAATATAACATAATTCTGTTTGTCTCGAAACAAAGAGACTACAGCTAATGACATAAATAAAGAGAGACACGCCGGGCCTGCGAACGTCTGCAAGCTACCTCGGTCTCAATATGATTAGCTCCCACGCAATCTAATTACTGCTGCTGCTGCTCCTGATCGTAACCTGGACCTGTGCAAAAACGCACAGAAGTGTAGCATCAGCACAACCGACCCCATGTGCTGGTAAGTGCCTGGCCTATTCCGGCGAAGTAGTGACAAGCCTAGGACAGACACTCACATAAACCTGTGCAATTCAATATATATATATATATATGTGTACCACAAAATAACAAGAAATAATCAAGTATTAACAAAATATGGAATACCTTAAAGAATTCAACAATTAATCACAAATTAATAATTTCACAAGGAAAAACAAAGTATAATGTAAACACAAGTAATATCACTTCAAGAAATAGCAAGCGGTTGCACGGCATCACCCTTCGTGCTTTTACTCTCATCCTCACATCCATAGTACGGCATGATCCTTCGTACATGGTTCAATAACAGAGGGCACGGCATGATCCTTCGTGCAAAATCAATAATAGGGCACGGCATGATCCTTCGTGCATAATCAATAATAAACATGGCACGGCATGATCCTTCGTGCATAATCAATAATAAACATGGCACGGCATGATCCTTCGTGCATAATCAATAATAAACATGGCACGGCATCACCCTTCGTGCATTATCTCTCTTCCTCACCCAAATAACAATCACAGGTTAAGGGCAAAGAAAGAAACAGTAATTCATAAACCTTCCCATCAAGGGAAATCAATAATTTTCTTCACAACAAGTCCCAACAAGGGAGAACAATAACAATTCATCTGTAATATATCTCAAATAATCATTTTTTCCAACGACTCACGGTCATACTAGACGCCAGTGTATGGATGCTCGTCACCACAGAGCCCATACACCGCACTCGATCACATAACACATAACACATAATCCTATTCCCTCAAGCTAGGATAGAACAAACACTTACCTCGAAAGTTCACGAACGATTCAATCCGTAGTAATGCCTTTTCCTTTCGAATTTGACTCCAATCCAACCGTATCTATACACAATTGATTTCATATCATCAATTCTACTTAACAAACTAGTTCATATTGCTAAATATGGTTTTTACAACATTCTGCCCGGAATAGTAAAAATCGACCACGGGCCCACATAATCGAAACTCAAGTTTCGAACCAAAATAAGTTCACCCAATCTTCCATGAGTTCAAATATACAATTTGTTCTTAAGTTCGACTCCAAAACGAGGTCTAAATCGCAAATTCATTGAAAACCCTTACTATACTAAATTCTCAATTTTTCTACCCATTTACACCTATTTAGGCTTAGGAATTCAAATAATATTGATGGAAAATGAAGAAAACGAGTTAAGAATCACTTACCCAAGAAGTTTTGATGAAAATCGCCCAAGAATCGCCCCAATAAGTTGCTTGGAGAAGAGAGAGTTGAGAGAAATGGGATTTTATCCCGTCTGTTCTATTTTTGCAGAACTTAAAATCACTGGGCAAATTTACTCTATGCAATCGCAGGGCCTGTGATGCGATCGCATAGAAGAAAATAAGGGGACAGCAAAATTGCTCTATGCGATCGCGGAGGACAAATGCGATCGCATAGAAGGAAATGGATGAACTGAAATTACTCTATGCGATCGCAGGGAATGGTACGCGATCGCATAGAAGGAAATTCTGGGCCTCAGTCTTACTCTATGCGATCGCGAAGGATAGTACGCGATCGCATAGGAGGAACAATGGAAGTTATGCGATCGCATGGGCTCTATTGCGATCGCACAGAAGGATTTTTGGGACCTCTGATCTTTGCTCTATGCGATCGCAGCTACACCTATGCGATCGCATAGAAGAAAATCTCTGTGCAAAAATTGCAGAGTTTCTGCTGAAATTTTCAAGTTCAAACCACCCCGTTACCTATCCGAAACTCACCCGAGCCCTCGGGATTCAAACCAAGTATGTACACTGACTCAAAAATATCATACGAACTTGCTCGCGCGATCAAATCACCAAAATAACATCATTATCAAGGAATTTAGCCTTAAATCTCAAGAATTCTTTCAAAATTTCATAACTTCCAAACTTTCCAATTTAAGGCCGAAACACGTCAAACGACGTCCGTTTTCAACCAAACTTTACAGGAAGCGCTTAACCAATATATATGACCTGTACCGGGCGTCGGAACCAAAATACGAGCCCGATACCAGTACTTTTTAATAAAAATCAGTTTCATTTTCCTTAAACATTTTCAGAAAACAATTTAACAGAAAAATTCTTTTACCGGGGTTCTAGACCTCGGATTTCAATTCCGGACATATGCCCAAGTTCCATATTTTTCTACGGATTTTCCGAGACAGTCAAATCACGGATCCGGGTCCGTTTACCAAAAATGTTGACCAAAGTCAACCATATCAATATTAATATCAAAATTCTTTTACTTTTTCACATATTTCACATATTTCAACATAAATATTTTTTCAGCTTTGTGCCCGGACTGTGCACGCAAATCGAGGCAACATAGAATGAGGTTTTCAATGCCTCCGAAGCTCGAAATGATTAATTAAATAAGTGATGACCCTTTGGGTCGTCACAATCTCCACCTCTAAAACAACCGTTCGTCCTCGAACGGACAAAAGAAAGATGTACCTGAGTCAGGAAACAAGTGTGGGTAGCGGCTCCGCATATCAGACTCGGACTCCCAGGTCGATGCCTCAGGAGGCTGACCTCTCCACCGAACACGCACAGAAGGATAACTCTTCGACCTCAACTGTCGAACCTGCCGGTCTAGAATGGCTACCGGCTCCTCCTCGTAAGATAGATCGTTGTCCAATTGGACAGTACTGAAGTCTAACACATGTGTGGGATCGCCGTGGTATCTCCGAAGCATGATACATGAAAAACTGAATGCATGGCTGATAAGCTAGGCGGCAAAGCTAATCTGTAAGCCACCCCTCCCACTCTGTCTAGAATCTCAAATGGACCAATATACCTAGGGCTGAGCTTGCCCTTCTTCCCAAACCTCATCACGCCCTTCATTGGCGACACTCGGAGCAATACTCGTTCACCAACCATGAAATCTACATCTCGAACCTTACGATCCGCATAAGTCTTTTGCCTAGACCGAGCTGAACGCAATCTCTCCTGAATAGTCTTGACCTTATCTAAGGCCTCCGAACTAAGTCTGTACCTAACAACCGAGCCTCTCCCGGTTCAAAACCATCCTACCGGTGATCGACATCGCCTACCATACAACGCCTCATACGGAGCCATCCGGATGCTAGATTGGTAACCGTTATTGTAGGCGAACTCTGCTAATGGTAGAAACCGATCCCACGAGCCTCCGAAATCAATAACACGGGCTCGAAGCATGTCCTCGGAATCCGAATAGTCCTCTCGGATCGGCCATCCGTCCGAGGATGAAATGCTCTACTCAACCGAACCCGGGTGCCTAACTCCCGCTGGACCGATCTCCCGAACCGCGAGGTAAACTGCGTTCCCCGATCGGAGATAATAGATACTGGAACCCCATGGAGACGAACAATCTCCCTAATGTAAACCTCCGCTAACCTCTCCGACGAGTAGGAGACAGATATTGGAATAAAGTGTGCTGATTTGGTCAGCCTATCAACAATGACCCAAATAGCATCAAATTTCCTCCGAGTCAAAGGAAGTCCAGTAACGAAGTCCATAGTGATCCGCTCCCATTTCCACTCGGGAATTTCAATCCTCTGGAATACACCACCAGGTCTCTGGTGCTCATATTTCACCTGCCGACAATTTAGACACCGAGCGACATACGCAACGATATCTTTCTTCATTCTGCGCCACCAATAGTGTTGCCTTAAGTCCTGGTACATCTTCGCGGCGCCTGGGTGAATAGAATACCGCGAACTGTGGGCCTCTGCTAAGATCAACTCTCGAATTCCTTCGACATTGGGCACACAAACTCGACCCTGCAATTTCAATACCCCATCATCATCTAGATTTACCTGTGTGGCACCTCCCCGCTGTACTGTATCTCTCAACTCACGCAAATGAGGATCATCAAATTGCCTCTCACGGATACGCTCTAATAAGGAAGAACGAGCGACCGTGCAGGCTAACACTCTGCTAGGCTCAGAAATGTCTAATCTCACGAACCGGTTGGCTAAGGCCTGGACATCTAGAGCTAATGGTCTCTGATTGACCGGAATATATGCAAGACTACCCATGCTAGCATACTTTCTACTCAATGCATCGGCCACTACATTGGCCTTACCTGGGTGATATAATATAGTAACATCATAGTCTTTTAGCAACTCTAACCATCTCCGCTGTCGTAGATTCAACTCCTTCTGTTTGAACAACTACTGTAGGCTTTTGTGATCAGTGTACACCTTACATGTCACACCATATAGATAATGCCTCCAGATCTTTAAGGCATGAACCACTGCTGCTAATTCAAGATCATGAACTGGATAATTCTTCTCATGTATCTTTAACTGCCTCGAAGCATAAGCGATAACCTTACCATCCCGCATCAATACCGCTCCAAGCCCCGTACGAGAGGCGTCACAATAAACCGTATAAGGCCCTGTACCCGTAGGTAGTATCAACACCGGTGCGGTGGTCAAGGTTGTTTGAGCTTTCGAAAGCTCGCCTCACACTCCTCTCGACCACCGAAACTGGACACCCTTCCGGGTCAACCCGGTCATCGAGGCTGCGATAGAAGAAAACCCCTCTACAAATCGACGGTAGTAACTTGCTAATCCCAAGAAACTCCGGATCTCGGTCACTGAAGCTGGTCGAGGCCAATTCTGGACTGCCTCAATCTTCTTTGGGTCTACCTGAATACCTTCCACTGATACAATGTGACCCCGAAATGCTACCGAACTCAGCCAGAACTCACATTTAGAAAATTTGGCATATAGCTGGTTATCTTTCAGAGTCTGAAGAACCACTCTGAGGTGCTGCTCGTGCTCTTCCTGGCTGCGGGAGTACACCAGGATGTCATCTATGAAGACTATCACGAACAGATCTAAGTAAGGCCTGAATACCCGATTCATCAACTCCATGAATGCTGCTGGGGCATTGGTCAACCCGAAGGACATGACCAAGAACTCATAATGCCCATATCTAGAGCGAAAGGCCGTCTTAGGAATGTCAGCCGCCCTGATCTTCAGCTGATGGTAGCCTGACCTCAAGTCTATCTTAGAGAATACCCTCGCTCCCTGGAGCTGGTCAAACAAATCATCAATCCTCGGCAGTGGATATTTATTTTTGATAGTCACCTTGTTTAACTGCCGGTAATCAATACACATCCGCATCGAGCCATCCTTCTTCTTTACAAATAATACAGGTGCTCCCCAGGGGGAAACACTGGGCCTGATAAAGCCCTTCTCAAGAAGGTCCTGCAACTGATCTTTCAACTCTTTTAGTTCCGGCGGGGCCATACGATAGGGTGGAATAGAGATGGGCCGAGTGCTCGGTGCCAAATCAATACAGAAATCAATATCTCTCTGTCGGGTGGCATGCCCGGCAGGTCTGAAGGGAAAACCTCCGGAAACTCCCGTGCAATAGGGACCGACTCAATGGAAGGAACTTCTGCGCTGGAATCACGAACATAAGCCAAATAAGCTAGACACCCCTTCTCGACCATACGTCGAGCCTTAACATAGAAAATAACAGTGCGAACGGAGTGGCTTGAGGTACCCTTCCACTCTAATCGGGGTGATTCTGGCAAGGCTAAGGTGACAGTCTTAGCATGACAATCAAGAATAGCATGGTATGGGGACAACCAGTCCATCCCCAATATGACATCAAAATCCACCATGTCTAATAGCAACAGATCAACACGGGTCTCAAGACCCCCAAAAATAACTACGCACGAACGATACACCTGATCGACTACAATGGAGTCGCCCACTGGTGTAGACACATAAATTGGGATATCCAGAGCATAGCTAGGCACGGCCAGATACGATGCAAAGTAGGAAGACACATGTGAATATATAGACCCAAGGTTAAATTATACTGAAGCACCTCTGTCACAAACAAGAATGGTACCTATAATCACGACATCTGATGCCTCTACCTCTGGCCTGGTCGGTAAAGCATAGAATCGGGGATCAACACCTCCCCTCTGAGCTACATCTCTGGGACAGTCATCCACTGGCTGACCTCTACCTCTGGCTGGACGGTCTCCACCTCTACGGTCTCAACCTCTACCTGTACGATCTCTACCCCCGCCTCTGGCTGGCTGGGCAGGCTGAGGGTCAGCTGGGGCCTGAATCATAGGACGAGGACCTCGCTGCTGAGAGTTGCCCGCTGCTAGAGGGCAATTCCTGATAAAATGACCCGGGTCACCACAACCGTAGCAACTCTTAGACTGATAGGGCTGCTGGCCCTGACGACCTGAATGGCCTCCACGAACACTCTAAAGAGGCTGAGCATTAATAGGAAGCTGGTCCGAATGATGCCCACGAGAACCGCGATCACCTGGTCCACCCTGTGAAGCCTGAAGGGCGGAATGAAAAGGCCTGGAGGACTGGCCTCTATCAGAGGATTCTCTGCTACCAGAGGAAGAACCACCAAACCTGCCTTAATGACGCGGCCTCTTATCTGAAGAATAACCGCCTCCCCTAGCAAGAGCCATCTCAACTCTGCGTGCTGCATTGGCTGCCTCCTGAAATGATATGTCACTCCCCACGCCCATAGCCATCTGGAGTCTAATCGGATGATTAAGCCCATCTTTAAACTTGCGGACCCTCTCCCGCTCGGTGGGAAGTATCACCACTGCATGACGAGCCAAGTCGATAAATCTCGTCTCATACTGTGTAACTGTCATAGTGCCCTGATGGAGGCGCTCAAACTGCCTCCGAAGTACATCCCTCTGAGTAGGAGGGAGAAACTTCTCCATAAATAGTTCCGCAAACTGGTCCCATGATAAAGCTGGGGACCCTGCTGGTCGAGTCAGGCAATAATCTCTCCACCAAGTCTTGGCGGATCCTGCAAGTCTGAAGGTACGGAAGTCAACTCCGTTTGTCTCCACAATCCCCATAGTCTTGAGAATCTCATGGCAACCGAATAAAAAGTCCTGAGGATCCTCTCGATGCGGCTCCACCGAATGTAGTGGTAAATAGCTTGGAGAACCGATCAAGCCTCCATAACGAATCAGAAGTCATGGCCGTTCCATCACCGGCATGAGCCGTGGTACCTGACTGAGTAGCCACAGCTGGCTGAATTACTGGTGCCTGAGGCTGAGGAGCTACTGGCTCCGGAGTATGAGCAATAGGAGTCTGGGCCCCTCCTCCAGCCTGAGAAGTAGCTGGGGCAACTGATAATAAACCCGCTCTGGCAATGCTGTCCATGAATCCTGCTATTCTGATCAAGGCATCCCGGAGATCTGGGGTAATTAAAGCCTCTCCTGGGACCTGAGCTGGGCCCACTGGAGCTGCTGGAATCGGAACCTCCTCGTCAATCTCAATATGGGGCTCCACCTCTCGGGTAGCTGCCTGGGGCTGAGCTCTACCCCTACCATGACCTCTAATACAGCCTTGGCCCCTGCCCCTCACGGGAGCTGCCTGGGGCTCGGGCTGCTGGTCAGCGGACGAAGAAGCGCGTGTCCTCACCATCTGCGAAAGGACAGAATAGAAATTCAATCAGTAATTGAGGAACAAGTCGCACGACAAGAAAGAACAAATGAGAGACTCTTTCCTAACTCAATAGACTTTGGAGGACAAGTACGGACGTCTCCGTACCTACCTCTCAAACTCTACTAAGCTTGTTCGTGAGTGGTGAGACCTATGTAACCTAGAGCTCTGATACCAACTTGTCACGACCCGGATTTTCCCCCAACATCGGGATCGTGATGGCGCCTACTCGTGGTAGCTAGGCAAGCCATTATATTCATACTATCCTGTTTTTAACACAATTGTAATTAAATAATTGCGGAATACTTTATCGAGATAGAAATAATTAAATACAAAGAAAAAATCATACTGACATCCTCTACCCAAGACGTGGAGTCACCAACTCACGAACTACTATGGAATACTACACATAAAAGTTTGAAGGAAATATAACATAATTCTGTTTGTCTCGAAACAAAGAGACTACAGCTAATAACATAAATAAAGAAAGAGACGCCGGGCCTGCGGACGTCTGCAAGCTACCTCGGTTTCAAATATGATTAGCTCCCACGCAATCTAATTACTGCTGCTGCTGCTCCTGATCGTAACCTGGACCTGTGCAAAAACGCACAGAAGTGTAGCATCAGCACAACCGACCCCATGTGCTGGTAAGTGCCTGGCCTATCCCGGCGAAGTAGTGACAAGCCTAGGACCGGACACTCACATAAACCTGTGCAATTCAATATATATATATATATGTGTACCACAAAATAACAAGAAATAATCAAGTATTAACAAAATATGGAATACCTTAATGAATTCAACAATTAATCACAGTTAATAATTTCACAAGGAAAAACAAAGTATAATGTAAACACAAGTAATATCACTTCAAGAAATAGCAAGCAGTTGCACGGCATCACCCTTCGTGCTTTTACTCTCATCCTCACATCCATAGTACGGCATGATCCTTCGTACATGGTTCAATAACAGGGCACGGCATGATCCTTCGTGCAAAATCAATAATAGGGCACGGCATGATCCTTCGTGCATAATCAATAATAAACATGGCACGGCATGATCCTTCGTGCATAATCAATAATAAACATGGCACGGCATGATCCTTCGTGCATAATCAATAATAAACATGGCACGGCATCACCCTTCGTGCATTATCTCTCTTCCTCACCCAAATAACAATCACGGTTAAGGGCAAAGAAAGAAACAACAATTCATAAACCTTCCCATCAAGGGAAATCAATAATTTTCTTCACAACAAGTCCCAACAAGGGAGAACAATAACAATTCATCTGTAATATATCTCAAATAATCATTTTTTCCAACGACTCACGGTCATACTAGACGCCAGTGTATGGATGCTCGTCACCACAGCCCATACACCGCACTCGATCACATAACACATAACACATAATCCTATTCCCTCAAGCTAGGATAGAACAAACACTTACCTCGAAAGTTCACGAACGATTCAATCCGTAGTAATGCCTTTTCCTTTCGAATTTGACTCCAATCCAACCGTATATATACACAATTAATTTCATATCATCAATTCTACTTAACAAACTAGTTCATATTGCTAAATATGGTTTTTACAACATTCTGCCCCGGAATAGTAAAAATCGACCCCGGGCCCACATAATCGAAACTCAAGTTTCGAACCAAAATAAGTTCACCCAATCTTCCATGAGTTCAAATATACAATTTGTTCTTAAGTTCGACTCCAAAACGAGGTCTAAATCGCAAATTCATTAAAAACCCTTACTATACTAAATTCTCAATTTTTCTACCCATTTACACCTATTTAGGCTTAGGAATTCAAATAATATTGATGGAAAATGAAGAAAACGAGTTAAGAATCACTTACCCAAGAAGTTTTGATGAAAATCGCCCAAAAATCGCCCCAATAAGCTGCTTGGAGAAGAGAGAGTTGAGAGAAATGGGATTTTATCCCGTCTGTTCTGTTTTTGCAGAACTTAAAATCACTGGGCGAATTTACTCTATGCGATCGCAGGGCTTGTGATGCGATCGCATAGAAGAAAATAAGGGGACAACAAAATTGCTCTATGCGATCGCGGAGGACAAATGCGATCGCATAGAAGGAAATGGATGAACTGAAATTACTCTATGCGATCGCAGGGAATGGTACGCGATCGCATAGAAGAAAATTCTGGGCCTCAGTCTTACTCTATGCGATCGCGAAGGATAGTATGCGATCGCATAGGAGGAAAAGTGGAAGTTATGCGATCGCATGGGCTCTATTGCGATCGCACAGAAGGATTTTTGGGACCTCTGATCTTTGCTCTATGCGATCGCAGCTACACCTATGCGATCGCATAGAAGAAAATCTCTGTGCAAAAATTGCAGAGTTTCTGCTGAAATTTTCAAGTTCAAACCACCCCGTTACCTATCCGAAACTCACCCGAGCCCTCGGGGATTCAAACCAAGTATGAACACTGACTCAAAAACATCATACGAACTTGCTCGCGCGATCAAATCACCAAAATAACATCATTATCAAGGAATTTAGCCTTAAATCTCAAGAATTCTTTCAAAATTTCATAACTTCCAAACTTTCCAATTTAAGGCCGAAACACGTCAAACGACGTCCGTTTTCAACCAAACTTTACGGGAAGCGCTTAACCAATATATATGACCTGTACCGGGCGTCGGAACCAAAATACGAGCCCGATACCAGTACTTTTTAATAAAAATTCAGTTTCATTTTCCTTAAACATTTTCAGAAAACAATTTAACAGAAAAATTCTTTTACCGGGGTTCTAGACCTCGGATTTCAATTCCGGACATATTCCCAAGTTCCATATTTTTCTACGGATTTTCTGAGACAGTCAAATCACGGATCCGGGTCCGTTTACCAAAAATGTTGACCAAAGTCAACCATATCAATATTAATATCAAAATTCTTTTACTTTTTCACATATTTCACATATTTCAACATAAATATTTTTTCAGCTTTGTGCCCGGACTGTGCACGCAAATCGAGGCAACATAGAATGAGGTTTTCAATGCCTCAGAAGCTCGAAATGATTAATTAAATAAGTGATGACCCTTTGGGTCGTCACATGCCCAAATCCTTACAGACCCTCCGGGACGGTCAAATCATGGGTCCGAGTCTATTTACCTAAAATGTTGACCAAAGTCAAGTTAAATTAATTTTAAAAGTAAAATTTATCATTTTCCCATATTTTTACATAATAGCTTTCTGGATACACGCCCGGACTGCATACGCGTATCGAGGTAAGATAAAAGGGAAGTTTTAAGGCCTCGGGATATATAATATACTTTCAAAACAAGTGATGAACTTTTGGGTCATTACATTCTCCACATCTAAAATAACTTTTTGTCCTCAAACAAACATAAGAAGAAAGTATCAGAGTCCGAGAAGAGATGGAGATGACGGCTCCGCATATCAGACTCGAACTCCCAGGTCAATGCCTCAACAAGCTGACCTCTCCACTGAACACGAACAGATGGGAAGATTTTCGAACTCAACTGATGAACCTACTGGTGTATCATAGCTACCGGCTCCGCCTCACAGACAAGTCCTTGTCCAACTGGATAGTGCTGAAATCTAACATGTGGGATAGATCATCGTGATACTTCTGAAGCGTGGACATGTGAAACAATGGATGCATGACTGATAAGCTCGACGACAACGCAAGTCTGTAAGCCACCTCTCCCACTTGATCAAGAATCTCAAATGGGATAATGAATCTAGGGCTAAGCTTTCCCCTCTTCCCAAATCTCATCACGCCCTTTATAGGGGACACCCGAAGCAACACGCGTTTGCTGACCATGAATGCCACTTACAAACCTTACGGTTGCATAAATCTTTTGCCTGGATTGAGCTGTACGAAGCCTATCCTGAATGATCTTGGTGTTGTCCAAGGCATCCTACACTAGATCCGTACCCAACAACCAAGCCTCTCCCGGCTCAAACCATTCAACAATGACCGGGACCACCTACCATATAAGGCCTCATAAGGAGCCATCTGGATGCTCGACTGGTAGATGTTGTTATAAGAATACTCCAATAAAGGCAAGAACTAATCCCACGAGCCTCTAAAGTCAATGACACAAGCTTGGAGCATATCCTCCAAAATCTAAATAGTACGATCGGACTGCCTGTCCGTCTGAGGATGAAACAATATGCTCAACTTGACCCGTATGCCTAACTCACACTAAACTACTCTCCGGAAATAAGAGGTAAACTGCACACCTTTGTCCGAAATGATCGAAACGGGCACCTCATGAAGATGAACAATCTGCCGGACATAGATCTCAGCTAACCTCTCGGAAGAATAGAAAACTGCCACAAGAATGAAATGTGCTGACTTGGTCAGCCTATCAACAATAACATACACTATATCGAACTTCCTCTAAGTCTGTGGGAGTCCAACAATGAAGTCCATAGTAATACGCTCCCACTTCCACTCAGGAATCTCAATCTTTTGGAACAAACCACCAGCTCTGATGCTCGTAATTTACCTGCTGACAATTCAAACACCGAGCCACATATGCAACAATATCCTTCGTCATCCTTCTCTACCAATAGTTTTGCCGCAAATTTGGATACATCTTAGCGTCGTCCGGATGAATAAAGTACCAGGAACTATGGGCCTCCAATAAAATCAACTCTCGGAGCCCATCCATATTAGGTACACAAACTCAACCCTATAGTCTTAAAACCCATCATCTCTTAATGTAACCTTCTTGGTACCATAGTGCTGCACCGTGTCCCTAAGGATACACAAATGAGGATAATCATACTATCGATCCTGGATATGCTCCAATAATTAAGAACGGGCGACTGTACAAGCTAATACACGACTAGGCTCAGAAACATCCAACCTCACGAACTGATTGACCAAAGTATGAACATCCAAAGCAAGCGGTCTCTCACCGACCGGAATATATGCAAGACTGCCCATACTAGCTGACTTCCCATTTAAAGCATCGGCCACCACATTAGCCTTCCTCGAATGGTATAACATGGTGATATCATAGTCTTTCAATAGCTCCAACCACCCTCTCTACCTCAAATTTAGCTCCTTCTACTTGAACAAATATTACAGACTCTTGTGATCTGTGAACACCTCACATGACACGCTACAGGTAGTGCCTTCAAATTTTCAATGCGTGAACAATGGCTGCTAACTACAAATCATGGACTAGATAGTTCTTCTCATGAAGCATAAAAAATGACCTTGCGATCCTGTATCAATACCGCACCAAGTCCAATACGAAGTGTATCACAATAAACTATATATAGCCCTAAACCTGTGGGAAAAACCAACACTGGTATCGTGGTCAAAGTTTTCTTAATGTTATGAAAGCTCGCCTCACACTCGTCCGACCACTTGAACTGGGCACCCTTCTAGGTCAACATGGTCATCGAGGCTACAATAGATGAAAATCACTCCACAAACTAACGGTAATAGCCTGCCAAACCCATGAAACTTCGGATCTCTGTAGCTGATGCAGGTCTAGGCCAGTTCTTGACTGCCTCTATCTTATTTGGATTACACCCCACTGAAACTACGTGACCCAAGAATGTAATTGAACTCAACCATAACTCACACTTCAAAAACTTAGCATACAATTGACTATCTCTCAAAGTCTGAAAAACCATTCTTAGATGCTGCTCATACTCCTCACGGCTACGGGAATAGATCAAAATATCATCAATGACGACTATTACAAATGAATCCAAGTAAGGCTTGAACACTCGGTTCATCAAATCCATAAAAGCTGTTGGGGCATTTGTCAACCCAAACAATATTACCAAAAACTTATAATGCCCGTACCGAGTATGAAAAGTTGTCTTAGGGACATCAAATGCCTAATACTCAACTGATGGTAGCCAGATCTCAAGTCAATCTTCGAAAATAGCTTGGAACCCTGAAGCTGATCAAACAAATCATCAATCCTCGGCAATGGATACTTATTCTTGATTATAACCTTGTTCAACTACCGGTAATCTATACACATCCTTATCAAGCCATCCTTCTTCCTAACAAACAACACTGACGCACCCAAAGGTGATACACTAGGTCTAATGAAGCCTTTGTCAAGAAAGTCTTGCAACTGCTCTTTCGATTCTTTCAACTCAAGCGGGGCCATATGATACGATGAAATAGAAATGGGCTGGGTGCCCGGAGCCAAATCAATTCAGAAGTTGTTATCCCTACCAGGTGGCATACCCAGCAGGTCTGAAGGAAATACCTCAGAAAACTCATGAACAACATGCATAGAATCCATAGAAGGAACCTCAACACTAGAATCACGAACATATGCCAAATAGGTCAAACACCCTTTCTCGGCCATTCATCGAGCCTTCATATGAGATAACATAACGGGTAGAATGACCAAGAGTCCCTATCCACTTTAAATATGATAAACCCGGCAAGGCTAAGGTCATAGTCTTGGCATGACAATCCAAGATAGCGTGGTAAGGTGATAACTAGTCCATCCCCAATATGACATCAAAATCAACCATGTCCAACAGTAACAAATCTACTCGAGTCTCAAGACCCCAATCACAATTTATGAATAATGGATACGATCTACCATAATAGAATCACCTACCAGTGTAGACATATATACGACGCACTCAAAGAATTACTAGCCATGACCAGATACGGTGCAAAATAAGATGACGCATATAAGTGTGTAGACCCCAGATCAAATAGAACTGAAGCATCTCTACTACAAACAAGAATAATATCTGTGATAACTGCATCAAAAGCCTCAACCTCAGGCCTGACTTGAAGAGAATAACATCGGAGCTAGTCTCACCACTGTAAACCACATCTCTGGGATGGCCTCCTACTGGCTGGCCTTCACCTCTAGCGGCCTAACCTCCACCTCTACCTCTAGCGCCTCTATCTCCATCTCTAGCTGGCTGAGCGGGTGATGGAATACTTGGTGCTTGAACCATGGCACGGGAACCCTGATATTGAGAGCTACTCGGTGCTCGAGGAAAAAATCTAGCAATATTCCCAGTATCACCATATGTATAACAAGCCCTCGAGTGCTGAGACTGCTGACCCTGCCAGCCTGAATAACCACTTTAAAACTCTGGGGCGGAGGTGCACTGATAGGAGCTGGCAGTGCATTGTATGACAACTTGTCAAAAAACTGCATATAAGAACCACTTCCACCTAGAGTACCTTGAGAAGCCTAAAGTGCTGAATGAAACTGTTTGGGAGAATGGCCCCTACCAAAACAATCTCTGCCTCCTAAAAATGCACCACTGAACCTACCCGAATGACGAGGCCTCTTGTTAGACCCTGGGTCACTCCCCTACGATAGAAACATCTCAACTCTCCTGGCCCTATTGACCGCCTCTTAAAAAGAAATCTCTCTCCCCGCCTCCTTAGGCATATGAAGTCGAATAGGCTGAATAAGTCCATCAATGAACCTCTTCACTCTCTCTCTTAATGGCAAGTATAAGAAGATAATGACGGGCCAAGTCAATAAATCTGGTCTCATACCGAGTAACAATCATAGAACCCCGCTAGAGATGCTCAAACTGCCTTTGATAGTTCTCATTCCGAGTGATAGGAAGAAATTTCTCTAGAAATAGATAAGAAAAATGATCCCAAGTCAAAGCTGGTGACCCGACTAGTCTAGCCAAACAATAGTCTTTTCACCAAGTCTTGGAGGATCCAGATAAGTGAAAAGTAGCAAAGTCGACCCGATTGGTCTCCATTTATCCCCATGTTCCTGAAAACCTCATGATAGCTATCTAAATAATCCTGGGGATCCTCAAAAGATGCACTGTTGAAAGTGGTAGTGAAGAGCTTGGTAAACCTGTCCAATATCCACAAGTCGTCAGTAGATATAGCTACTCCATCTTCGGTCTGATCTACCACACCCGACTGAACTGCTCCAACTGATTGAGCTGCTGGAGTATGAAACCGGGGAGCTATCTACTCTATAGTGGGGGTAGCGGGAGTGTGGACTCCTCCTCCAGCCTAAGAGACATATGGTGCTATAGGAAGTAAGCCTACCCGAGTAACACTCTCCAAAGGCCCACTAGATGGACCAGAGCATCCTGGAGTACTGGGGTAGCAATGAACCCCTCTGGGACCTGAGCTAGGCCCATCGAAACTGCCTCGGTAGGAACCTCATCATCAAACTCAACCCGAGGCTCTGCCGCTGGTGCCGCTATTCTAGGCTGATTTCTGCCTCTACCTCGACCTCAACCTCTACCTCTGCCCCTCATGGGAGCTGTTGTTGGGTGCTCGGGCTACTGATCAGTGGATGAGGAAGCGCGTGTTATCTCAATCCGTGGAAAAGCAGAGTAGAAATTCAATTAGCATTGACAAACCAAACTGCACGACATGAAAGAATAAATGTGAATTTTTTCCTAACTATGTAGCCTCTGGGGATAAATACAGATGTCTCTGTATCATTCCCTCAAACTCTATTAAGCTTGTTTGTGAATTTTCAGACCTAAATAACTTAGAGCTCTGATACCAACTTCTCACGGCTCGGACTTCCCATCCGTAGGAGTCGTGATGATGCCTACTAGTGAAACCTAGGCAAGCCAACCTTTACAACTTTTCACCATTTTCTACTTTTAATCATTTAGCAATTTCAAAACGACATAACAAAAACAACGTAATAATAGTAAAAATAGTACGGAAGACAAAATTTGAGAATTTAGATTAATACAAACTGCGGAAGTCTAAGTACAACTCTACCCAGAATTTGATGTCACAAACTGTCAACAAATACTACATATATGTGTCCAAAATATAAATACAAGTTGTTTAAAAAATACATAGAAGAAACAGTATAGAAAGATAGAAGGAGACGCCAGGGCCTGCGGACGCCTGCAGGACTACCTCGGTCGCCTGAATGGATTGAAAACAACACCCTCACTGCAGTCCGAACACTGCAGCACCGGGATCTGTATATAGTGCAGAGTGTAGTGTCAGCACAATCGACCCCATGTGCTAGTAAGTGTCTAGCCTAACCTCGGCGAAGTAGTGACGAGGCTAGGACTATACTACCAAATAAATATGTGCAATTAGATCATATACAGTAGATTTATAAAAGCATGAATGTACAGTTATGGATGGGAAGAGGAAACATGATACAGAGAACCTCAAATAATAATAGAACGACAACATATAAATATAATGATCACCAAAATTCAATTACTAACAAGAATTAGAAATAAAAGACAAGTGCACCGCATCACACTTCGTGTTTTACTCTCAACCTCACCATAAGAATCAATAAAATCTGCATGACATCACCATTCGTGCTTTAACACTCTTCCTCACCCAAAAAACAATCACAAAGTAATTTGGGCAGGGGAAATCAATAATATCACAATAACATCCTGGCAAGGGAACAATAAAAAAACAAGAATATACCGGAAAGGGAAACTATATCATGAATAATAACGTCCCGACAATGGAAATAATATCAAAGCAATAACATCCCGGCAAGGGAGATAATATCATAAACCTCCTCTCTTTTCCACAATTACTTCACAACTCAATTCTCAACTTGAGCCAATGGTCTACAATATTTAACAACTCAATTCTCAACTTGAGCCAACACTCTACAATGTTCAATTACCAATAATACTTTCACAAGTCTTATTCATCAATGGAAATCAATATATAAGGCATGAACAATATGAAACAAAGTCACATTAATCATAGTATACGAGTCACATGCATTCTTGACACCAATGTATAGATACTTGTCTCCATGCCTATACGTCGTACTCAAAAATTAACACATAGCAAATAACACTCAATTTCTAATACCTCAAGCTAAGGTTAGACCAAACACTTACGTCTATACCACGAACACAATTCAAGCTTCAACTACCGCTTAATCTCTTGTATCCACCACTAATTCACTTGTATCTACCCATAATTTATTTAACGACATCAATAAATTCTAAATGAATCAATTCTAATGCATGAAAATAGGTTTTCCATGATTTCCCCAAAAAGTCAAAAATCGATCCTAGACCCGCTTGGTATAAACCCAAAATTCGGACCAAAACCGATTACCCATTCACCCCCGAGCCTGTATATATAATTGATTTTTGAATTCGATCTCTGAGGTTTAAATCCCCAAATTTTAATATTCTTAGGTTTTACCCAAAATTCCTAATTCCGCCATGAAAATCGTAGATTCTATGATGAAATCTTGTAAAAAAAGTTAAAAAGTGAAAGAAATAAGCTAAAACCCACTTACTAGTGTTTTGGGGAAGATTGAGTGTTTGAAACATCACCTCTTTTGTTTCATGGTTTTGAAAATTGAAAAATAGCTGAAGAGTCTTGTTTATATACCCCTCTCAGACCCTCAACGCAAACCACAGAAAAAGGATTGTAGTCGCGTAGCTCCATCGTGGACCACAAGAAATCAAGTGCGGCCGCAAAGGTTTTGACTTGCTAACAGCGGACCGCATAAAACCCACTGAGGTCGCGAAGACTCCACCGCAACCATGAAGCTTTCACCGCGGACCGCGAGACCTTCAACTTCTTTGAACCTGCAACTTTTTTTCTAAGTGTAAAAACATCTTAAAACATATCCGCTACTCACTCGAGCCCTCAGGGCTCCAAACCAAACATGCATACTAGCTCAAAACATCATATGGACTTACTCGTGCAATAAAATCGCAAAACTAACACCTTTAACAACAGATTTAGCATCAAAATCAGAGAAGAATCTCATGAACTCTTAAGTTCCATTTTTTAACAATCGAGGGTCCAATTCAGGTCATTTCAAGTCCTTTTCTTACCAAATTTTATGGGCTCAATTGAAATACCATATAAGACTTGTACCGGGCTCTGGAACCAAAATACGAGCTTGATACGATCAAATTCAGACATATTTATTTTTCCAAAAACTCTTTAAATTTTAGTTAAGTAATTTTCTTCAAAAATTTATTTCTCGGGCTTGGGACCTCGGAATTCGATTTCGGGCATGCACCCAAGTCCTATATTTTCCTATAGACCTTCCGGGACTGTCAAACTATGGGTCGGGGTCTGTTTACCCAAAATATTGACCAAAGTCAACTTAATTTTATTTTAAAAGCAAAATGTATCATTTCCCCCAGATTTCCACATAATAGCTTTTCAGATACACGCCCGTACTGCGCAAGCATATTGAGGTGAGACAAAAGGGAGGTTTTAAGGCCTCTCGATGTAGAATTAATTTTTAAAACAAGTGATGACCTTTTGGATCATCATAATGTCTTTCCACCCAATTTCAAAATCACAAAAAATGTAGCACCTTAAAAAGCATCTGCTAATGTTGTTGTTGAGACCTCCTCTACATTAGTCTCCTCTAGCCTTAGTCCTAGTAATGTACTTACAAATGATGCATTTGATCAACACTCTGGAGTGCTAGGGATGATTAAAGAACAATATTCTCTACTGATGTTGCTTCTGCAACAATCTCATATTAGCCAGATCTTTCTCATTCTCTCATGGCCTCTGCTCATTTTGCTAGTAGGATTGCTACTCACAATGTGTTACTTAGACCTACTTTATTTTCATAAGTAGATAGTTCAGCTTGGATTCTTGACTCTGGGGCATATGATCATATGACTTCTTAAAAGTCTATTCTCTTTAATCTGCAACCTCTTATTATTCTTTGTCTTGTATCTCTTCCTAATGGATATAATGTTAAGGTAACACTTACTGGATCTTTGACTTTGTTTTCTGATCTCACCCTCCACAATGTCCTATATGTTCCAACTTTCGAGTATAACCTTATTTCTATTTATCAGTTAGTGGCATAATTGATGGCATTTCTCAGTTTTCTAAGGCTGTGTGTGTCTTACAGGGCCCTTCTCTGAAGAAGCCACTGGTTCTTGGTAAACTGGACAAAAGGTTATACAAGCTGGACATTTCTCAATCAATATCCATGCCATGTGCATCTCATTCTGTTGTTTCTTTCCTGTTATTGGTGTGTGTTTACTTAATTTTGTTTTTCCTGTTGATCCTATTTGTAATTCATCTCATTCCACTATAAATAAAATGGATGTTCTTTGGCATTTTAGACTAGGCCATGTACCTTATTCTAAGATGAAACATATTTCTGATATTAACTCTTGCCTTTCTCCAAAGCAATCCTTCCCTTGTTCTACATGTCCATTGGCCAGGCAAACTAGGGTAACTTTCTTTGATGGTTCCATTTAAGCATCCTCCCCATTTTCACTAATTTATGTTGATACTTGGGGTCCTTATGATTCCCCCATATCAGGTGGTGCCAGGTACTTCCTCACTATAGTTGATGACTACACTAGGGCTACTTGGGCCCATATTCTTGGTTCCAAAAGCAATGAATTTGACCTCCTTAAGGCTTCAGAGCCATAGTAGATACCCACTTTTCTTTTAGGTTCAAACTGTTAGGAGTGATAATGTTTTAGAGTTAGGCTCCTCTACTTCCGGTTCCAAATTCTTTGATGTGAAAGGCATCATCCACCAGACTTCTTGTCCACACACTCCTCAAAAAAATGATGTAGTTGAAAGGAAACATAAACACTTGCTTGACACAGCAAGAGCTTTGATTTTTCGATCCATCTTGCCTACTTCTTTTTGGGGTAATTGCATTCTCACTGCCACTTATCTTATCAACAGGTTCCCTTTACCACTTCCCCATTACAAAAGCCCCTTAAACTCCTCTATGGGGAGCCTCTTTCCTATAGCCATCTGAGATCTTTTGGATGTCAATGTTATGCCATTGTTCTTAAGGTCCATAGAGACAAGTTTGGGGCTAGGTCTGTCCCATGTGTTTTTTTAGGCTACTCTTTTGCTAAAAAGGGTTATAAGTTGTATAATATTGCTTCCAAATCTTCATTTATATCCAGAGATGTTATTTTCCATGAGACCATATTTCTTTTTGCCTAGCCTTCCTCCACTCCTTCTACCATTTTTCCTTCCCAGTCCCCTCCTGTTTATGTTTTTTCTTCTACAACTCCTTCCTTCCCTTCTTTTGGTGAGACAAGTGATGAGGTTTTTCCCTCATCTTCTCCTTGCATTCCTTCTTCTGGTGAGATAAGTGATGTCGTTTTTTCCTCATCTTTTCCTTCACCTTTACCTCATCCTGGTGATATTTCTCCTTCTTCCTCTTCTCCTTTTCTTCTCCTACTCCCTCCACTTCTCCTCCCCTTGTTAGGAAGTCCTCAAGACCTCACAATCCCCCTAGCTACCTCCAGAACTATGTTTTTTCTTTCCATACTTGTTCTAGGCTTAATGTTTCCTTATCAGATATTGGTGCTCTTTCTATCTTTAAACCCCAGTCTTACTCATAAGGTGCCCTTGTCCCTGAATGGCATGAGACTATGAGCTAGGAATTTGAGGCTTTGGAAGCCAATGGCACATGGTCTGTCATGCCTTTGCCTCCTAGTAAGAAACCTATTAGGTGTAAGCGGGTTTACAAGGTTAAGTATAAGGCTGATGATAATGTTGAGAGGTTTAAAGGCAGATTGGTGGTTAGGGAGGACACTCAGGTAACGGGTGTTGATTTCCAAGAGACTTTCTCTCTTGTTGTCAAGATGTCCACCATTAAAGCATCGGTTGCTCTTGCTATTAAAAGATAGTGGCCCTTATGTCATCTTGATGTCAATAATATATTCTTGCATGGGGAATTGGATGAGGAAGTTTTCATGAAGCTTTCTCCTAGTTATTTTGGTCCCTCATCATCTAGTTCTAACCAATTGGTGTGCAAGCTTCATAAGTCCCTTTATGGCCTGAGGCAGGCTTCAAATCAGTGGTATGCTAAGATTTCTCGGGCCCTCACATCTAGAGGCTATTCTTCTTCTCTTAATGACTATTCCCTCTTCTTTAAGGGTTCTGGTACTTCTCTTGTGATATTGGCCATTTATGTGGATGACATTATGATCACTAGGGTTGGTTCTTCTGAAATTTCTATTGTTAAGTCCTTTCTTAATGCTCAGTTTAGGATTAAGGATTTGGGGTGCCTTAACTATTTCTAGACATTGAGGTTTATTATTTTGATTCTGGGGTTTTCCTTCATTAGAGGAAGTTTATTCTTGGTCTTGACTGACTTTCACTGCTAAGATGTCTCTCATGTCATTTGTCCTCTTGAGTTGTCTGCCAAGCTTCTGCCAAGCTTGAAGCTCATGAGGGTGATCCCTTACCCAAGCCTGATGTCTACAGGTCTCTTATTGGGAAGAGTTTTTTTTCCTCACACTCAGCCTGATATTTGTTTTGTTGTTCAACACCTTAGTCAGTTCATGCAAATCTCATTGCCTTCCCTACATACAAGCTGTCCTCCATGTGTTAAGATACCTGAAGGGTACCTCTGATTGTGTGATTTTCTTCAACAACTTCTCTGATTTTTAGTGATTGGGATGCCTGTCTTGACACCAGGAGGTATGTGAGTGGTTAGTGTGCATTTTTGGGTAGCAGCCTTGTGGTTTGGAAATAAAAAAATAGCTTGTTATTTCTATGTCTTCTGCTGAAGCAGAATACAGGGCTATGAGAAAAGTAGTGGCTGAGCTGACCAGGCTAGCTCGTTTGCTATCTAATTTGGGTTTGCATTCTACTTCACCTATTCATTTGTCTTGTGATTCTTAGGATGTTATCCTTATTGCCAAAAATCCAGCTTTTCATGAATGAACGAAACATATTGAACTTGACTGCCATTTGGTGTAGGCCAAGCTTGTTGAAGGTCTTATTCATTTGCTGCATACCTCTTGTTCTTTTCAATTGGCTAATATTTTCACTAAGACTCTAGGTGGTGGTGCTCATCATGGTTTTTTTTCCAATACTGGGTTTTGTCACCCTCCAACTAGGGGTGGGGGTTGTCACACCTCCTTTTTTACATCGCATGCACATAATACGTAAATAACGTAATGTGCCCCTGTTTAATACTACACTCCGAGAAGAGATATAATAATAATCAGGGAAGGAGTTTTTCCACTTAAAGGACAGTCGGAACGGGATCAATTTATTTAATTTTTCAGAGTCGCCACTTGAGATAATAATGGTGTCCCAAGTCACCGATTAATCCCGAACCGAGGAAATTTATGACTCTATAATACAGTCTGCGAAACTAGAAACCTGAATAAGGAATTCTGTTAACCCGGGAGAAGGTGCTAGGCACTCCCGGATTCCGTGGTTTTAGCACGGTCGCTCAACTGCAATTTTTGTTTTTATCTGATTTCTTTATATATTATAATTATGTGCTTTTAATATTCCGCTTTTAATTTTAGAACAATTGCGACGTCACGAAAACACATTTCGAGTCACACCGCAACCAGTACGCCTGTGACTTTAATGTATTTCAGTTTCGCCGAGAGTAAGATTTGGGTCACATAAATGCGCACCCGTGATTAGGAAGGTATTATTATTAACTAACGCGCCTAAAGATACTAACGCGTTATTGTTTTGGGAATGCCGTGAAATCCGCTAAACGGCACACCCCGGAATCTAAATATTTTTATATATACATTTATGAGGGCCCCGCAACTTATGCATTCTTGTTTGGCGAGGCTCGTCTCATTTTTATTTTTTAGGGCAAACCTAAAGCAACTACGATTCTCTACTTTATTTTTTTTCTAAAAAAAAATCCTAATTTATTTAGTAAGATTATCAAGAGTCGTTATAATCGGGTTACATGAAATGTACCCCCGAATTTTAGGCATCGTAAATATATCACGGGAACCGTACCCATAATCACCATAATGTATTAATTAAGAATTTGCCTAAGGTATGCTAGCATATTTGGAATTAGCAACTATTTACTATAGACTACATGAACAAAGTGAGCTAGTTACGTATATTTACAAGGATTAGATTAATTACAACTCTTGCTAAACTAGGCTAAAGAATCAATTAACTCATTGTTATATCCGTCTCGACTCTAAATTTTTTAAGGTTTCCTATTTTTACCTTCATAAAGAAAGTTAAACAAAATTTCTAAACCACGCATCGACACAAACAAAAACTAATTCCATTAGCAACATAATCTACCTTTCAAGCTACTGTCAAGCAAACATATTAAGCATACTCTAACTACATTTTTTAAACAAATCACTCTAAGCTACTGTAAAACAAATATAACCCTCATCCAAACATCAAAATGTGTGAATCAAGAGACCATGGGCACAAATAAAGCGCTTAACAAATAATACATGAGATGACTTGTAATATTGACAACAAAACTAAGGAAAAGAAAACGAACCTTTATTTGCTTTCAAAATATACAAAGAGAGGCAGCGAGCAAACCCGCTAACAAAAGACCACGTCGAAACCTCGAAACTTACCGGAAAATATGAACCAAACCAGAAACACGGAACCAACGACCACCTTGACAGTAATGGACGATTTGGAGTTGTTTTGGAGTGAGTTCGACGATGTTTTGGAGCTGGTTCGTTGCTCAAGCGACGTGCTGGACGTGACCTGCTGGACCGAAGGGCAAAGGCAGTAGATTTTGGTTGATTATATAGAGTCAAGAACCAAATCGACGGAGAAAACTTTTCTGTTGACGAGAATGGCCATTTGTGCAAATCAGCTGCTGTATATTTTCCTTTTCTTGTTCTTTGTTTTTCAAAGGGTTGTTGGTTTTTCAAGAATGGAGAAACCATGGACATAAACAAGAGAGAGGGCAACCACCCTTTACTGAAAATCCCATTTTTCTCCCCCCTCACTTCTCATACTCCCTTCCCTTTTTAACGTTTTTTTTCTTCTGTTTAACGTGATGTACAGTACATCTCTATGTATTGTATATTTTTTTTTTTTAAAATTTAGTCCCATATTGTTTTTTTGTCTTTTTCTTTTGTTTTTTTACTTTCTTTTTGTCATTTTCTAATTTGTTCCCATCCCCCATTACCTATTGTCCCCATAGTGTGTGCATGTGTGTATGGGTAGTTTTGTCCGTATTCCCCGTGTGGTGGACTCGGATTATTACGGGCTAGGTCCGAAAATTATAAAACCAGGTAGTTTGAACCCGAATATTATTCTTTGCCCGGAACCGAGAATGAGAACACGGTGTTATTAATTAATCACTACGTAAGCAAAATAACTATAAGACTAATAATTAAAACAAAATTATTTTTTATATTTTTTCAAAATTAAAGTAACTACAAAATGTTAATGAAACTATTTTTTATTATTTTCGTTTTTATAAAAAGATAAAAATATAAAGTACTATTTTTATATTTTTCAAGTTTAAAAATAACTACGAAACATTAATAAAACTATATTTTTTTTATTTTTCATTTTAAGGTAAAAATAAAGTAAAAGAGTCAAATTTAGTTAAAATAGCTATATTAAAACTAAACTAAATATTTTACGTTGAAAAATATAAAAAATCTCGGGTAGGGGCAAAATCACGCATCTACAGCTGCCCCTCTTTGACTGAAAACACAAAGAGTTTTCAGACAAAGAACGACTAGACAAGTGTTTTGACCCGACCCTTATTCAGAGAGACTAAACTAAAAGAAGAGGATGTGACCGAGCCCTTGTATCTGAGCTGCCTACATATCCTTGGCTATAAAGGAATCAGGCCACGTGTAGTTCAGAAGTGAGTAAGAATATGGAGTAACCGAGGTGGAGAGCCAGTCGAGGTGTCGTTCCGTCGAGGTTCCGTTCCATCGAAGTTCCGGTCCGTGGTCCTGCTATTACATCAAAAA
>JASVEL010001954.1:0-180023 GCA_032618575.1 Nicotiana noctiflora | reverse complement strand
ATGATGGAATTTAATCCATACTGAAAGTCGGGCTGAAATACCATTCCTCTGTTGATCTTTGGATCCCATTTGATATAAAGAGGGCAAACCTCCTATCACGACCCAAATCGATGGGGCGCGACGGGCACCCGATACCTTACTCAACCGAGTACCAACATAACACATTTTTCTTATTACATTATCATATACACATGACATACAAGCCTAATAGGCCAATATCATCCTTTATAAACTCAAACATAGGCCGACAATGACGTATAATATATTACGTACAAGCCTCATGTGTACAAGCGTGTCATATAGGTCGGGACAGAGTCCCGCCAAACCAAACAATACATGTCTAAATCATACTAACCAAATAAGCAACTTTGAAGCAAATAGAGCGCACCGACATCTTTCGCTGAGCTGATAGCCTGCCTGGAGGGCTCTTGACCTGTCTATCAAGACCTACAAGCATGAAACACAGTGTCCCCGGGCAAAAGGAATGTCAGTACGAATAATGTACTGAGTATGTAAGGCACATAGATAAGTACATAATAGACATGGAAGAAATATAGAGTAATTGACTCATCCTGTATGTCTGGATAACTCTGTAAATTATAAATTACTTTAAGTGTCATGCATATGCGTATGAATGTCATGTCGCGCATAGATAAATATTTTGTAACATCATTAGCCTCTGAGGGCATCTCATCATATCATATCGACCACAGTAGGAGAAATTATCATTGTATTCCAGCTGATCAGGTGGTGGTACGTATATCATAACCTTTCTCATATCCCATATACATATATATACATACATATCCATATGTATATAACGCCATCTGAATACATACATATATATGTGTACATAACACCATTTTAATACATACACATTTGCGCGTATATAACATTGTTTGAATCATAGCCACTATGGGCAATATCATCATCATATACAAGTTGGTCAGGTGGTGGTGTGTATATTGCGACGTAGCCTTTTTGCATATTCCATATACATATATACGCGTTTATAACGCCATCTGGTCATGGGTCAATGCAAAATGTATAAATGAGTGAAATGCATGAAAAATACATAATAATCTCGATATTCCTTACGGATAAACTTTTCCCAACTACATATTATTCTGAGACCCATAAACAGAAGATAATAATAATTCTCATGGAGAACCAAGAATATAGACACCTCAAGTATTTCTATGAATAGAGTAACTTATAGAAAACTGTATATCTACTCGTTTCTTCAGTATAATTTGGACCATGCCAAAAAAAAAAGAAGAAGGGAGGGCCTTAACATACCTGAAATAGGAAAAATTCCTTGTACTATTATTGACGAGGATTGCACCGTACTCTTCTGGAACCGCAAAATTCAACGTTACTAGTATTCCAACAAATCCCCTTTCTTTTTAAAACAAAAACTACCTTCTGTGTTTAACGTTTTCTTGAATCTTTAAGAAGGAAATGTTTCTAATTTTTCTCATGTATTTGGACTTAAGAATGAATGAAGATAAGAAGTATCTAACGTTTGGTTGAATCATTTTAAGAAGGAAATGTTTCTGATCTCATTTGGACCTAAGAATGAAATGAAGATAAGAGTGCATTTAACGTTTTTTTGAATTTCTTTTCTATACTTTAGAAGAGAATGAATTTCGACGTGTGTGTTTTATGTTATTTTTAAAAAGCTAAGGGTATATTAATAATTTCGCATCAATTAGTAATTTTGCCACCTACAGGCTTTCGCCATTCCCATTGTTTATCTTCTCTAGAGAGCCTAATTTTCTATCTCAGTCTGACACTCGCGCACTTATGGTTGATAAGCCTAATTAAGAAGAAGCAACTCTCACCGTAAATCATTGCTGATTTCTTTCGTCTTTGCCTCAATAGTAGCAACGAGATTAGAAGTACTGTGTCCAATCCCTAACAAAAGCTTCGATTTCACTGGAGAGAACTCAAATAAGAGTAGTACAACAACAATCTACTGTAACCCACATAATTAAACCGTAGCACCGAGAAAGCAAATAGAACCCAGGTAATAATTCCTTTTAGAAGTTAAAATTTGATTTTGATCTAAAACTATTTTGCTCGATCATTGCTAATGTTTCTAATTTTGTATTTAGTTTCCTCAAGCTTCGCTTCTCTCACTCATGGAAGCTGCTATTCTCCCTCTTTATTCTCTATATTTCGTTTTTTTTTTCTTATTTCGCCATATCTATACATACCAAAAGTTCCTTTGATGAAAAAGAACTCTTAAGGGGAGAAGAAGACAGAAGTAGCGCTTTGAACAAAAAAGGTAAAAAATGCTATTGTAGATTATTGTTTTATCTGGAATTGTTTCAAGTAATTCTTGACTAACTGGTTTAATGATATGAAATTTTTGGTTCTCTTCAAATTTTATTAATTTCGCAATTCAACGTTGTGTATTAAATCTGCGAGTATGATTGAAAGCGGATGGTATTAAGATACAGATAATGGTATTAATTTCATCTGATCTAAACTCATTTTTGAAGAGTATTCTCTCCCACTCTGGTTAGGTTCTCTGGTCGAGAACTTGGAGATCTTGCTTCATCTTCTTCGGTTCTCTTCTACTGCTCTTCCCAAACAAAAAAGTGAGTTTGGTCTTCCAATCTGCTTTGATTCTTTGGTCTGGAATAAATGGTTCACAAATTAAGCAAACGTATACCAACTAATTAGTCCAGAATTAAATTATCGTACCAAAAATCTGAGGTTTTAACTATCTACCTATTATTTTTGATGATATGCTTTCTTTTTTGGTGCTACTTGTTTGAGTTAAATGTCTATGTTCGTAGCCAAAATACTTGTTTCGGATAAATCTGAATAGAACTATTGGTTTGGCCAAGATTCAAATAAAAAAGCTATTTAAAAGAAACAATGAGGCAGTGCCATCAAAGTTAGTTATTTTATCTTTCATGGACATCATAAATATTACCTAATATGATTTTCTATTTCTGCTTGTTTCATGCTCAGATAATTGTTTTGGAGATCAACATCATTAATGGAAACAAAATGCTCCTCCATCAGGAGAAAACATGGCTAGGATACCACTAATTCCCTCTCCCCCCACCAGTTGTTACATCATGTTCACAAGTATCGTCACTAGATAGATCTATTCCTCCACTGCCACCTTCCACTGGCAGTAACTTGAGTTCTGACAAATATTTTTTACAAACAACTCCTGATTCCAACTTGAGTTTCCCCCGAATTACATTTACCTATCAAGAATTAGCAAATGCTACCGATAATTTCTCTGTTACCAACCTCCTTGGTCAGGGTGGTTTCGGATATGTATACAAGGGAGTATTCTGTGATGGAAAGAAGGTTGCAATTAAGCAACTAAAAGTTAGACGTGGGCAGAGAATGCGTGAATTTCAAGCAGAGGTGGAGATTATTAGTCGTGTTCATCACAAGCATCTTGTTTCATTGGTTCCACACTGCATTTCAGGGGTTCAGAGGCTGTTAGTTTATGAGTTTGTCCCAAACAAAACCTTGGAGTTCCACTTGCACGGTTAGTTCTCGGGGTCTCATATCATTTATTTTCTGCATTTTATGGGCAACATGGTTTCCAAATTTCTGCCCTCTTTCGGCTATATTACTTGCATTTAATAAAAGTTCTTCTTAGTCAAATCATGGGGCAGGTGAAGTCGTCACCTTATTATCTAAATTTAAGCTTAATTAGAAGGAGAAAATTATTTTGTAGATGAACAACTATTACAAATAGCCAAGCTTTGATGTGCACAAATAAGCACCAATCACTTAGTGCTATTTAAAGAGAGGGATGTGAAGGGTATGGCAACGGGTGTTTAGAGATTTGCTTGCCTTAGGCTTTTTCCCCTTAGTTGGTCTGGTACACCTGAAACGGAATAACTAAGCATTTACATCCTCTTTCTCCATTTTTGATGAGGTTGCACTCCTTCCTCTTTTATTAATACCCAACCCTTCTTGTTGCCCCATAAGTTTTCACCCCAAATCAGTGCGTTCTAATGGAGAAAGAAAAAGAATGCTCCTTAATGTCCTTTAAATTAACATCCAAGTAGAAGAAGAAATTGACATATTTCACTAACAGGCTAGCTGGAAAGCTACAACCAAGAAGTATAACTTTGTGATGCCAAATACTTTGAGTTTCAGCGATTTATTAAATCTATTTCGTTATTTGAGAATAAGACTTTTATGAAGTACATGTTCCAGGTTGTCCAATCTATTTCCTTCCCCACTTTTTTTTTTCTTTTCTTTTCTTAATTATGTTTTTAACATATTTCCTGGAAAATATCCCTTATCGTTGAGCTTAGTTGTCATTGGATCTTTTTAGTTACACCTAGAAAAATAGGTAGGGAACTGCTAATTTTTTGTTATTTTCAAGTGTGAGTTTTAAATTGTTAAATATCGTGGAGAAAGTAAGAGAGTCATTTATCCACGAGTTCTCTGAACAAGACTAGAATGAAATAGTCGGAGGCTGGAAGGCCAAGCTTATTAGGAGTACTTCTGGTGAGCAGAGGTGGAGTTTTTATGTACTCGAAGATGAACATGCATTGCAGTAACTTTTTATGTTATGTTTGTTCTCCCAAGTAATAATCAGGCTATTTGCTTCTCTTTAGGATAAAAATTACTATACTGGGTGGAATTTGTTCTTCATTCAGCTGTCATTCTACCCTTAAAAAAAATATCCCTCATTTTTTGAATTTATTTATAGATTATGTAACATTGATGCATGCCTCAATATATTATATGTGTAGTCTTGAAATATCATTTATCACTTCAATAGAGTAAATTAATACATAAGCAAAATGGGAATGTAAATGATGAGATGCTTCACTTGATTTTATTTTTTGTTATTTTATTTCTCTTGCTGAAGTGCATTCCTTTTCCAATATTTCATCATATTTTATGGGAATGTAAATGATGAGATGCTTCACTTGATTTTATTTTTTGTTATTCTATTTCTCTTGCTGAAGTGCATTCCTTTTCCAATATTTCCTCATATTTTGTCAAAAAAAGAAGGTATAAATACATAGCCTGAATACATTCCAAACACAGTTATTGCATGCCAGTTTATTTATGGTACATATGACTCTTATGTTTAGATAATTATTTATGCGATGTATGATGGAGTAACTAATGCTGTTAGTTACTCCTAGATATTTGTAATGCAATAACTATGTTTGGAATTTATTAGATTCTTCAACATGTCAAGTTAGTTTCTATGTTCTGTTTTCCTTTGCTTTTATGACCACCGTGATTTAATTTGGTCTTTCCTGGATCGAACTATTAAACAACAATTTTTTAATTTTTCTTACTTGAAATTTTTCCAACTTATGTATTTCAACTGTGTGCTTAATGCGGCCTGGTGTTCAAACTCCAGTAATTGTGAGGCTCCCTTTGTGTGTGCCCTCCATTGGTAAATTTTGAATGTGTTATCATATCTGGCGGCAGCAACCTTACATGAAAGATAAGTTATGTATCATAAGTACAGTAGATATATAAAGTCAGAACTAAGCGCAAACGACTAAAAATGAGTTTGAAAGACCTGAGTTAAAAGTTCCATTAGGAGGACACTCGAACTTCCTTTCTAGATGCAACTTAATTAATAAATAAAGTATAGTCATAAGTTCATCTAAAAACAATAAGTAGGTAACAGAAACACATATCGATTGTTTTAATTTATGCATGAATTATTTTATCTAATTTTACTCCCAATTCCTGAATAAATTATCTATGAATGTCACTACTATGAGAGTTCAGTAATCATTGTTGCCTTACACCCCAAAAGAAGAGGCACAAAACAACCATTATCATGTTCTGTATTTCCCAAATACTAGGGTATGAAGTTGTAATGTCACGACCCCAAATCCGGTCGTGATGGCGCCCAACACACTGCTAGGCCAGCCCGACCAATTAACAATAATCACGGAGCCACAAGCTCACTTTATCCAATTTAAGCATAATAGTGATAGATATATAAAAAAACAGGGAACCAAGTCCCAACACGTGCCAACTCCCATAGACCGAAGGGTCAAGAGTCATGAGCCTCTACAGAGTATACAAAGTGTAAATAGTGAATATAACTGTGCACAAGTGTGGGATGATCAGAACAAAATACAGACAAACTGGAGAATCAGGTCCTGCGAACGCTGGCAGCTACCTCGACTGTCCAAAAGCACTCCCGAGCCGCAATAGAATCAGCTCCACTATAGTGTACCTGGATCTGCACACAAGGTGCAGGGAGTCGGGTGTGAGTACTTCCAACTCGGCAGTAATAAAAGTAAATAATGCTGAAGGGAAGAAAACCACGATAGACACTATCTCATGCTACACAATACAGAACTATCTTTTTATTCCTTTCAAGCATAAGTGAGTAGATTATTTAGAAAACTCAATTTTAGCTACTTTCTTTCATAATAATATACCAATACCTGGATACAATCTCAAGCAGTGCAAGTCCGCACTCAAATCAGCCCCTCGGGCTCAGCACTCCTTATCAATTTACACCAGGAGATCTGGTCAATAAGGCAACTAATGCATGTGTGCCAGTAATGTATGAGTACTGAATGTTATGCCACGTAGTACACGTAAACCAATGTATGTATGCCATGCAACGCATATGACCGCTACGGCGTGTAGCCCGATCCAATTTGGGTACCCGTGCTCACTGTGGGGGTTCAGACTCCGGAGGGCTCCTACAGCCCAAGCACAATATTAATATCACACCTGCTGCGGCGCGCAGCCCGATCCGTATACCACTGCGGCGTGCAGTCCGATCCATGCATGTGTATGCATATGCTCACATGAAATGTCATGCCCTAACATATGGCCCTCGGCCCAATCAGTCTAACAAATAATCAAGAAAGCCCTACGGGCAACAATATCACCTTAGCTCACAGCTAAAATATTATTAAGACCTTGTTCAAGTTTTTCATAACCTTATAAGAATGCTCAATAGCAAAAATCCCATTTTAAACCTTAAATTAGAATAAAATATGCACAGTGTTATCAAAATAATGATACTAATCCCTGAAAGATTCAAATAATCGGCACGAAGCCCAAACATGATAATTAGTCCTATTCACTTCAACAATTAGGTGTTATTATTTATTACGCGGGACGGACCAAGTCACAATCCCCAATGGTGCTCTACCCCACGCCCGTTATCCGGCGTGCAAGTCACCTCAACACAGCACTAAGATGTGCAAGTCCGGGGTTTACTAACCCTCGGGACATCATTTACAAGTATTACCCACCTCGAACCGACGAAAGCTCATGCCCGCGACGCCTTAGCTCCTCGAACCGACATCCACGCACGTCAAAACTAGCACAAATCAGCACAAATATATCAAAATAGGCTAATGGAACATAACCCAATCGAAAGAACTCGAAAAATATCAAAAATCACGAAATTGGCAAAACCCGAGCCCCGGGCCCACATCTCGAAAAATTTCGAAACTCATATTTCCAGAACCCTCGTCTCGCCACGAGTCCGTACATATAAAATTTACTAAAATCGTAGTTCGATTGGCCTTCCAAAACCCAAATTTTCGTTTTCAATATCTAGGCCACCATCCTTCATAATTTCTACCCAAATTCATGAAGATTGATGTTAATTCTACCATAAAATGATGTTTTTGAGTCAAGAAACTTACCTCCGATGAATACCCGATGATATCCCCTCTTGAAGCTCTCCAAAATCATCCAAAAGAAATGAAATCAATGAAAGAAATAAACCAATTTCGTGTAAAAAAAGAATCTGCCCGTGCTTCGTCGAGTTGTACCTTGCACCTGTGCTTTACAAGTTGTACATCCTATTGCTCCAGCAGTCCTTTTCCGTCGGTCATAACTTTCAGTACAAATATCCAAATTATGAGTTCTTTAGCTTTCTGGAAACTAGCCACGAAGGTCTACAACTTCTGTGTTTTGCACTTTTGGTAATTACTTATAGATTACAAGATATCAGCTCCCAAAGTAGCCAAAAAGCTGCTGAAAATCTGCTACAACAGCAACTATTTCCAAAACCAAAAATGCCCGTTAGGCATCCGAAATCACCCCGAGGCCCTCGGGACCTCAACCAAAAATACAAACTCAACCTAATACTTCATTCAAACTTGCTCGGATAAAAAAAATGATACCTTAAACATCAAAATCACCAAAATCCTAGAATTCGATTCAAACTTAAACTTAAACTTTCAAAATTCACATTCGATCAAAAACCCGACCAAACGATGTCCGAATGACCTGAAAATTTGCAGACATATCCAAAATCACCTAACGAAGCTACTGCAACTATCGGAATTCCATTCCGACTCCCGGATCAAAATATCACCTATCGATCGGATTCCGCCAAAATTCCAACTTCGCCAAAATAGGCTAACTTCTTCACCGGACCTCCAAAATTACTTCCGATTGCGCTCCTAAGTCTTAAATCATCCCTCGAAACTAACCGAATCATCGGAATTCAGTTCCGATCCCTGTAACTCATAAGTCAACATTGAGTTGACTTTTCCAACTTAAGCTTTCCTTAAAGAGATTAGTTGTTCCATTTCCTACCAAAATCGATCCGAATTGACTCAAGATTTGCACACAAGTCACACTCGACATTACGGACTTGTACGAACTTTCGGAATCGCATTCCGACCCCGATATCAAAATTTTCACTTCCGGTCGAATTTTCTCATAAACCTTCAAATTCATATATTTTGCCAAATGACTTCAAAATGACCTCCGGACACCCAAATTCACTTCCGATCGCGTTCCCAACTCCAAAATCACCATATGGATCTATTCGCAGACTCGGAATCCCAAACGGACATCTATAACTCTAAAATGCCTTCCAACCCAAATTTATGAAATCCTTCTAAAATACTAACTTCCACCATATACGCCGAAATGCTCACAGGTTATCAAAAACCAAATCCGGACATACGTCCAAGTTTAAAATCATCATACGAGCATGTTGGAACTTTTAGATCCAAATTCCGAGGTCATTTACTCAAAATTCCAATCGTAGTTTAGTTCTTCAACTTTAAGCTTTCAAAATGAGAATTTCCATTTAGATTTGACTCCAAACTTCCTGAATTTGACTTCTGACCATACACACAAGTCAATATACCTGAGATGAAGTTGTTCATGGCATCAATCTGCTGAATGACGCGTCGGGACTCAAAACGATCGGTCGGGTCGTTACAATCTCCCCCACTTAAACATACGTTCGTCCTCGAACGTGCCGAGAACTACAATGATGTAGTCTCAAATAACTTGTTTAACACATCATGCACCTTCCCGTGCTACCACTACTTAGTTGAGCATATTAGCTATATAATTCTGTAGATATAATTCTTTATTTGAGCGAATAAGACATTAGGCCAAATTCCAACATCCTGAATTTTCTGCCAAGTCTGTTTCCATCATTCGACCACCATATCAATCTCCACATGTTGTACCCAAACATTAATGCATAACTTTGTTGAATTCACACTTTGCATTACTTTACTCATATGACCACAATAGATTTCGAAGCCAAACCTCGATATTACCTTTCTAACGAGCTGAGATCAAATATGCTCGTACTCATTAATGACTCCAACGATCTTGTCGATTATAACACACCGCATTGGTGACACGACACCTCAGCATCGGCCTAAGCCACAATGATCACAACACATGCTCCAATAAAAAAACGACCCAAACACACTCGAATCATGACAACTAACTCACACAAAAGAGCTATAGTTCAATTCACCCGTACCATCATAACATAGAACTGAGATCTCGACTCACATCATAGAATTAGGGTTCTTGAATCCTCCTCGAAAGGTCATAACATCACGTGGCCTTGCCACAACTCACGATTCTATCCAAGCACTATTACTCATGGAGCACCTCAAGTCACCATGCTCAAAACGGTCAGCCACGCACATATTTACGTCTGAACTCAAGCAATCAATCACACCCGCGGTGATACATTTAATATATGCTATCAAATCCTGAATGGATACAACCGATGTGTTATTCCCCGAGCGGTACCCAATACGGACTATTCCTTAGAAGCTAGGAAGTATTGTATACAAAGTAACTTATAGGAAACTATATTTTCCACATCACACTGTTGCGGCGCGCAACCCGTTCCAATAACATACCCGTGGCGGCGTGCCACCCGATCCAGATACCATACCTGTGGCGGCATGCCACCCGATCCACGCATAAATCTCGCAAGAGGAAATGCACATTGAGTCAAGTTGCTCATTACAACAAACATATATATAGCCTCAAGCTTGGCCACATGAAACGCATCCGACAACGTTCCTCAATACCGGAACTGAATCAATGGTAAATACCTCTACACTGACATCCGCCACAAAGGCCCAACCGACAAAGCAATACCTACCATCCGTCCGCTGATTTTGGGTGCAACTACCCTGTTGAAGCATACTCTGATGCACTCTGCTACACAATTTGTGCCATTTCCGATATAGTCCATATCACATTAGTCTAGGCAACCTGACTTATGACAACCAGTCTGCAATCAAGTCTCATAACCCAAATTCATTATATAGAGCTAAGGAAGAGCCATTAGGGCTTCCAACTTCCAATGATCGCTAAACGGTGCCGATACACACGATATACAACCACTACATAGGCGGACTAACGACAACTTCAAGTCTCCAACACATATATAACACATGAATCACTATCCTGATTCCACACTCCACCGTACGAATACATAACGCACATCAAGCGTCCATTCATACCACGAAAGCCATTCGGAAATTTCACTATGCCATCAACGACTCAATTATTACAGTCGATCCAACAAGAGAATACCACCATACCACTAGATATTATCAATTTACATTACCTTGTCCTTTTGGACTATATACCCTGCCAAATCACTAGAATAGCTGTACCATTTTCCTTAATCACCAGAAAGATCGATTCTAAATTCACCTGCTGCTGCCCGTGCTGCTCAATAATTTTTAATGACTTCCCATATATTATGAACAAATCTCAAAGCCTTGAATATGCCATTATCAACTTTCCATAACACATCGCATATACCATACCACACTAAGATAACATGGAAACTTCTATCCCTTTTCTGCGCCGCAAACATAAACGCACTCAACTAGTCAAGGACTTTCATGATTCCATATAGAAGAAAACTCATTACACATTCCCAGCTTCGCATACCAACATGAAAATACTCACTTTCAAACCACGGTAGAACACATCACAAACTCTTTCTCCCAATTTATTGCATAAGTTTAACTGTCAGGACTGAGTCCTTCTACCCACATCGAGCTACGCAACTGCCAGCACTCAAGAGCTTGGTTGCACCATAGCTACAAGACTCATTACTTCGAACACATACCAGGAGTTAATCGTATCCTTATCATACCGTTTCAGTTTATTAACAAGTTGTTCCATTTACCCAATTCCTTTCTGATTCATCTTTAATTTAATATTCTCCTTTACTGAAGGATCACAATATCTCAACTCATGTTACCACACGAGACTCGTACATAAGACCACACGGTCTAAGCTCACAAGCCGCTGAATACTCTCTCAATGTTTCCTAGAAGTACCACATTCTACAATACTTTATTTTGAAGAACTTCCTGCGATTTTGAATTCGTTATCATTACTCTCCAATATAGATGCATAGAATCTCATCATTCACATATCATTACACAAGTCTTGATCCCTTCTAACAAAACCATCGTCTTTAGCCACATACACAATCTTAAGACACATTACCGTTACAAGCAAAATCTTGAACATTGCAAAACCATTCTCGGACATCATTCACCCTTATTCAGTTGTAATTCAACTGTCCTATTGAGTAGGACCACTCGTGCCTTGTTAGAACTCTGACATCGCAGAACATGATTACTTACAGATACAATCAGCTATCTTTCTTTTCTATACACCGAACATTCCTTACCAATAGTAGTTCAAAACATCCTAGTATTTCTTCACATCTACGAAGCACCATAACCTTGTCACAATTTTCCCAACATACTTAAAGACAAGTGCCCACATAGCACACAATCGTGCAATTAGTTATTTAATAGCAACCTCCCCAACTTGGCTCGAAGCCATTCATCACAGAACTTTTAACCACTCATAGCATTATTACTCAAGTGATGCCGAAATGTTACAATGAGATTAAACTCGAGTCATTTATAAGCTTTGGCGGAGACTCGAATCATCAAAAATCTTTTAATTCTTTTGCACTTCTTGTATTCATTCACACACAACAGCTAAGCCCATCATTAGGTGACAAAAAAATATTTTCTAAGTCTCAAATTTTCCAAAAATTTCGGCAGAGTTTCCTTTGTAATATGGCCTATCCACCTGCCAGAGAATTACCAAAACCATCCTAACAATACATCAAAAATTTGACAAGACATCATAATGCACATATCATAACACATTTGATCTTTCTGAGCCTGAGCTCATACTACCACACGTAATGCATTTTACCTTTCCACTAAGAGACAAGAACATATTCACCACGCCCATAGCTAGGGGCTACACAACAAATCACAATAAGAGTCTAACACCTAACAGCTCATCCGTCATCAAGCTGCCATTTCCACAATTAGGAACAATACTGGTCATACAATCTTTATAATACCAGTTCGTAAAATCAGCACTGTGGTGCTCAAGTCACAGACAAAGACCTGGCCTTAAGTCCTCCCGACTAGCCCAACATAAACTCACGGAGATCATATCTCGCCCCTCAATCAGGGAATCACAAGCCATCAAGGCAATTATATTACTGAGCGTTCGAGTGCGTGTACAGGCGTATGGAAGGAATTTCCAAGAAATATAACTCAAGCTGAATCAAGTACGCACGATAAGAATTTCAAGAAATTTGAAGTGTTTCCTAAAGGTTTGCAGCCTCCCGAGGATAAGTACAGGCGTCCCCGTACCGATCCACAAGACTCTACCAACCGGCTCAAGACTCATGAGGCCTAGTAACCTAGGCTCTGATACCAACTTGTCACGACCCCAAATCCGGTCGTGATGGCGCCCAACACACTGCTAGGCCAGCCCGACCAATTAACAACAATCACGGAGCCACAAGCTCACTTTATCCAATTTAAGCATAATAGTGATAGATATATAAAAAAACAGGGAACCAAGTCCCAACACGTGCCAACTCCCATAGACCGAAGGGTCAAGAGTCATGAGCCTCTACAGAGTATACAAAGTGTAAATAGTGAATATAACTGTGCACAAGTGTGGGATGATCAGAACAAAATACAGACAAACTGGAGAATCAGGTCCTGCGAACGCTGGCAGCTACCTCGACCGTCCAAAAGCACTCCCGAGCCGCAATAGAATCAGCCCTTCTGTGATGTACCTGAATCTGCACACAAGGTGCAGGGAGTCGGGTGTGAGTACTTCCAACTCAGCAGTAATAAAAGTAAATAATGCTGAAGGGAAGAAAACCACGATAGGCACTATCTCATGCTACACAATACATAACTATCTTTTTATTCCTTTCAAGCATAAGTGAGTAGATTATTTAGAAAACTCAATTTTAGCTACTTTCTTTCATAATAATATACCAATACCTGGATACAATCTCAAGCGATGCAAGTCCGCACTCAAATCAGCCCTTCGGGCTCAGCACTCCTGATCAATTTACACCAGGAGATCTGGTCAATAAGGCAACTAATGCATGTGTGCCAGTAATGTATGAGTACTGAATGTTATGCCACGTAGTACACGTAAACCAATGTATGTATGCCATGCAACGCATATGACCGCTACGGCGTGTAGCCCGATCCAATTTGGGTACCCGTGCTCACTGTGGGGGTTCAGACTCCGGAGGGGCTCCTACAGCCCAAGCACAATATTAATATCACACCTGCTGCGGCGCGCAGCCCGATCCGTATACCACTGCGGCGTGCGGTCCGATCCATGCATGTGTATGCATATGCTCACATGAAATGTCATGCCCTAACATATGGCCCTCGGCCCAATCAGGTCTAACAAATAATCAAGAAAGCCCTACGGGCAACAATATCACCTTAGCTCACAACTAAAATATTATTAGGACCTTGTTCAAGTTTTTCATAACCTTATAAGAATGCTGAATAGCAAAAATCCCATTTTTAAACCTTAAATTAGAATAAAATATGCACAGTGTTATCAAAATAATGATACTAATCCCTGAAAGATTCAAATAATCGGCACGAAGCCCAAACATGATAATTAGTCCTATTCACTTCAACAATTAGGTGTTATTATTTATTACGCGGGATGGACCAAGTCACAATCCCCAATGGTGCTCTACCCCACGCCCGTTATCCGGCGTGCAAGTCACCTCAACACAGCACTAAGATGTGCAAGTCCGGGGTTTACTAACCCTCAGGGACATTATTTACAAGTATTACCCACCTCGAACCGACGAAAGCTCATGCCCGCGACGCCTTAGCTCCTCGAACCGACATCCACGCACGTCAAAACTAGCACAAATCAGCACAAATATATCAAAATAGGCTAATGGAACATAACCCAATCGAAAGAACTCGAAAAATATCAAAAATCACGAAATTGGCAAAACCCGAGCCCCGGCCCACATCTCGAAAAATCTCGAAACTCATATTTCCAGAACCCTCGTCTCGCCACGAGTCCGTACATATAAAATTTACTAAAATCGGAGTTCGATTGGCCTTCCAAAACCCAAATTTTCGTTTTCAATATCTAGGCCACCATCCTTCATAATTTCTACCCAAATTCATGAAGATTGATGTTAATTCTACCATAAAATGATGTTTTTGAGTCAAGAAACTTACCTCCGATGAATACCCGATGATATCCCCTCTTGAAGCTCTCCAAAATCATCCAAAAGAAATGAAATCAATGAAAGAAATAAACCAATTTCGTGTAAAAAAAGAATCTGCCCGTGCTTCGTCGAGTTGTACCTTGCACCTGTGCTTTACAAGTTGTACATCCTATTGCTCCAGCAGTCCTTTTCCGTCGGTCATAACTTTCAGTACAAATATCCAAATTACGAGTTCTTTAGCTTTCTGGAAACTAGCCACGAAGGTCTACAACTTTCGTGTTTTGCACTTTTGGTAATTACTTATAGATTACAAGATATCAGCTCCCAAAGTAGCCAAAAAGCTGCTGAAAATCTGCTACAACAGCAACTATTTCCAAAACCAAAAATGCCCGTTAGGCATCCGAAATCACCCCGAGGCCCTCGGGACCTCAACCAAAAATACAAACTCAACCTAATACTTCATTCAAACTTGCTCGGATAAAAAAACGATACCTTAAACATCAAAATCACCAAAATCCTAGAATTCGATTCAAACTTAAACTTAAACTTTCAAAATTCACATTCGATCAAAAACCCGACCAAACGATGTCCGAATGACCTGAAAATTTGCAGACATATCCAAAATCACCTAACGAAGCTACTGCAACTATCGGAATTCCATTCCGACTCCCGGATCAAAATATCACCTATCGATCGGATTCCGCCAAAATTCCAACTTCGCCAAAATAGGCTAACTTCTTCACCGGACCTCCAAAATTACTTCCGATTGCGCTCCTAAGTCTTAAATCATCCCCCGAAACTAACCGAATCATCGGAATTCAGTTCCGATCCCTGTAACTCATAAGTCAACATTGAGTTGACTTTTCCAACTTAAGCTTTCCTTAAAGAGATTAATTGCTCCATTTCCTACCAAAATCGATCCGAATTGACTCGAGATTTGCACACAAGTCACACTCGACATTACGGACTTGTACGAACTTTCGGAATCGCATTCCGACCCCGATATCGAAATTTTCACTTCCGGTCGAATTTTCTCATAAACCTTCAAATTCTTATATTTTGCCAAATGACTTCAAAATGACCTCCGGACACCCAAATTCACTTCTGATCGCGTTCCCAACTCCAAAATCACCATATGGATCTATTCGCAGACTCGGAATCCCAAACGGACATCTATAACTCTAAAATGCCTTCCAACCCAAATTTATGAAATCCTTCTAAAATACTAACTTCCACCATATACGCCGAAATGCTCACAGGTTATCAAAAACCAAATCCGGACATACGTCCAAGTTTAAAATCATCATACGAGCATGTTGGAACTTTTAGATCCAAATTCCGAGGTCATTTACTCAAAATTCCAATCGTAGTTTAGTTCTTCAACTTTAAGCTTTCAAAATGAGAATTTCCATTTAGATTTGACTCCAAACTTCCTGAATTTGACTTCTGACCATACACACAAGTCAATATACCTGAGATGAAGCTGTTCATGGCATCAATCTGCTGAATGACGCGCCAGAGCTCAAAACGACCGGTCGGGTCGTTACATGTAATGTTCTTGCTTTGTTTAACGAGACCATAGCTGTCTCGGTGGTCACATTTTGATTCATTTTTCTGTCTTTTTAATTTCTTAGGAGTTCCACTACAAGTTTTGCTACGTTTTGCGATTAATGTGTTGTGACTTTTTTAAGCATTTGTATATTATATTGTATATAACCTTCTAATTTACAACATATTTATTTGTTTGCAGATATTTTTGGCGAAGAAAAGGGACCAGAAAGAAGACCAAAAACCGCATATGTAAATAGTTGTATCATACATGTTGTAACTGCTGTGGCACTTTATCATCCCTTAATGTGATGCTCTCGTGAATGCAAATAATGTATATTTTATTCAAAATGTATGTAAATTAAGTGTGTATCACTTAGTATGAAATATTTTGTCAGAGAAAGCCCATACTCTCTACGACATCTTAATCCTAATAGATTATTCACCAAATGAAGGAATTAGAGCTACTGCAAAGGTAAAAATAAAGTAAAAATCTCACATCTGCTAGATTCTTCATCCTCTGTATTGGGTCAAAAATACTTCTAACAAAAGTGCCCAAATCCACAAAACTCTATGATAGACATAAAAGTAACTGCAGCCACCCGTTTTATACAAGTCAAATAAAATCTGTATCCAGTTCCAACAATGATCAACTTCAATATATACTTACGTCAATAATTTATATTATATTTACAATTAGATAACACACAGAAATAAATCTCCAATCCATACTTACATCATTAATTTATATTATATTTACAATTAGATAATTCGCAGAGTTAAATCACATTGGGCCTGCTGACACAGACCATCATCACCTAGTCCTTTTAAGAAGGAAACGTTTCTGATCTTTTGGACCTAAGAAATGAAATAAAGGCATGACTTATTCAAGTGCGTATTGTTAGTTGAGAATTTTTCACAAAAGGCATTCATGAAGATCTAATTAGCAATAAATAGAAATCCTTTCCTATATTACGTGATATAGATATGTTTTATATTTTTTTATGATATATATAGTGTATTAAATGAATTGTCACTACAAGAAAAATGGCCTATGGCAACACTGATAAAACTGTTGCCAAAACTAGTAAAACCGTTGCAATATTCCTAACGCGACGAATTTGGCTCTGTTGCATGGTAAGGCGTTGCAATTGGTCTGTTGTAATAGTTTTTGCGACGGTTTCGAAGCCGTGGTCATAGCTCTATCTATCGCAACGGTTTTATAGTAGCCTAATACAACAATTATTAAAAGATATCACAACGAGTATGAACCGTTGCAAAACAACTATTGTAACGGTGCAAAACCGATGGAATAGACCTACTAGAACAGTTTGCTCATATAGTTTTGCTTATTTATTGCATTGATATTATTATTTATTGCAACGGTTATTTAAGCTATTACAACAATTTTTCAAGCTATTGCAATAATTTTTACGAGCTATTATAACGGAGTAAATTATAATACGATGGAATTTATACAAACTATTAAAGGAAACTATATTCATCCACAAAAATCATCATCAAAAATATCCAACTAGTATTATACAAATGTAAGAGAATATTGACTAACAATTCAAGAGTTAGATTACATATAAGTTGCAAAATATTCAAAAATAAGTAAAGTCCCAAAACATCCGAAGATGTAGATCAATCAATACTCCTTAAGTAAGGTCTTCACTGCTTTCATCTCCCATTTGTTTATTTTCTTCACCTACAAATTCAAGACATAACAATATTTAGAGGGTAAGGAAAAAAATAAGCATATTCAACAAGTAATAAAATTGAGATTATCTTCAACTAACACTTCATCTATCAAGTGATAAATTGAGGCAAAGGCAAAGCACTGTACAATCTCAATATTCATCTATTCATAGCATATATATTCCTAAATATTGTCTTAACAGTGATAGATATTCAATCACATTTATCTGTCTTAAATGTAATGGCATTTATTCATAGCTCAATCTCAATATTGGTAAAATTTCGGATTTCTTCTGTTGAATCTACCATTTCTCATTACCTCTTATCTGCAACCATTCATTCTCGTCTTTCATATACAACAACCTTCCCAAGGTTTTCGCAGCCAAAGGCACTCCTATTTCTACTAGATAAGGAGACAAATTGTCCTGCCCTCCAAATGCACATTTCAAGAGATTCAGTAACTACACAGCTTTATTGTGAGAGGGGCAGACTGAGTATCCTTGATATTATTTTCACATGTGGACTGGAAAAATGTAGTTTAGGAGTGCTGGCGCTAAGTGCTTGACAGCCCGTTAACCCCTCTGCCAAGTTGTTCATATTAGCATGTTGTCGAGCACTAATGTCCTTAACCAAACCATCGCTGCCTCCTTTTTCTTTGTTACTGTTGGTACTTAGAACCAATTTTTGTGTTGGTACTTAAAAGGAAATATTCACATATCAAAGAAAATTTCAACAAGAGATTCAGCAACTAACACAGCTTCAGCCAGTACAATTTTAAGAGATTCATTGTGACACATATCCTAAAATTTTAAGAGAATGTACATCCATCAACTAACACAGCTTCAGCAAGCAATAGCAGCAAGTGGTTCAGCAAGAGTAACGAAAATAGCTGGAAAAAAAATAAGCAAATGTGTGGTTCATGTATTGGACGACTTTAGCTAATCTCATCTTTTCCAACAGCTTTAGCTAATCTCACAATCTTTAATCCTTTCAGCATTATCTCTAATGAGCCACAACGTTATAGTATACTTTATCCTTAGTCTATTATGCTTGTCCTAACTACAAGTTATGACTTTTTCAGGGTGTGTACCAAATGAAAAAAGAAAAAAAAATTAGAGGCTACAGCTTCAGCCCAAGAATTGATACTGAGAACAGGCTACAACTTTGTTAACTAGCCAGATGTGATCTTAACGATAAAACGAGAACAGACTACATCTTTGTTAGAATTTCAAGTGCTGATTTAGAAATAATAACATAAGATGGAGATCTGGAGATCTGGAATAGCTACCTACTGGAATAGCTAATAAATAGCTACCTACTGTTCATAATAGGATATTGATACCGGGAGATCTGGAATACGAGTCATTTCTAATGACCAGGAAACCTAGTGTTCGGAGGTCACTTCCAAAGAAAGTAGCAGCTATGACTGGTGGTGCTCCACCACCTCCTCAAGTGCTATTTACGATGGAGTAGTTTGGTTTTGATGTAACTCACTCATATGGTCTAACTAGTTCTTTTCTAACTATACAATCTAAAAATTAGAAGCATTAATTACACGATTGCGAGGATTCTAACCTTGATTGTTGCTACCAAGAGATGGTCGATGAATTAGGTGAACAGCTACTGCTTGTGTTAAGGAAGCTTCACCCAATGGACGAGAATACAATGTTGCTACAATATTAGCATCAATTGGTAATCCATCACGTTGAAGTTTTGCTATGATATTGTCACGACCCGGATTTTTCCCCAACATCGGGATCGTGATGGCGCCTACTCGTGGTAGTTAGGCAAGCCACTGTATTCATACTATCCTGTTTTTAACACAATTTTAATTAAATGAATGCGGAATACTTTATCGAAATAGAAATAACTAATTACAAAGTGAAAATCATACTGAGATCCTCTACCCAAGACGTGGAGTCACCAACTCACGAACTACTACTGAATACTACACATAAAAGTTTGAAAGAAATATAACATAATTCTGTTTGTCTCGGAACAAAGAGACTACAGCTAGTAACATAAATAAAGAGAGAGACGCCGGGCCTGCGGACGTCCGCAAGCTACCTCGGTCTCAAATGTGATCAACTCCCACGCAATCGATTTACTGCTGCTGCTCCTGATCGTAACCTGGACCTGTGCAAAAATGCACAGAAGTGTAGTATCAGCACAACCGACCCCATGTGTTGGTAAGTGCCTGGCCTATCCCGACGAAGTAGTGACAAGCCTAGGACCAGACACCCACATAAACCTGTGCAATTCAATATATATGTATACCACAGAATAACAAGAAATAACCAGGTATTAACACAATAAGGGATATCTCAAAGAATTCAACAATTAACAACAGTTAATAAATTCACAAGGAAAAACAAAGTATAATGGAAACACAAGTAATATCAAGTCAAGGAATAGCAAGCAGATTGCACGGCATCACCCTTCGTGCTTTTACTCTCATCCTCACCAAATAAGTAAATAAAGTACACGGCATCACCCTTCGTGCTTTTACTCTCATCCTCACATCCATAGTACGGCATGATCCTTCGTACATGGTTCAATAACAGGGCACGGCATGATCCTTCGTGCATAATCAATAAAACATGGCACGACATTAACCTTCGTGCATAAATAAATAAACATGGCACGGCATCACCCTTCGTGCATTATCACTCTTCCTCACCCAAATAACAATCATAGTTAAGGGCAAAGAAAGAAGCAGTAATTCATAAACTGTCCCAACAAGGGCAATCAATAATTATCTTCACAACAAGTCCCAACAAGGGAGAACCATAACAATTCTACAACCCGACAAAGGTTCAACAATTCATCTGTAAATATATCTCAAAATAAGCATTTTCAATGACTCACGGTCATACTAGACGCCAGTGTATGGATGCTCGTCACCACAAGCCCATACACCGCACTCGATCACATAACACATAACACATAATCCTATTCCCTCAAGCTAGGATAGAACAAACACTTACCTCGAATGTTTATGAACAATTCAATCCGTGGAAATGTCTTTTTCTTTCAAATTTAGCTCCAATCCAATCGTATCTATACACAATTGATTTAATATCATCAATACTACTCAACAAACTAATTCTTAAGATCAAATACAACTTTTACAATATTCTGCCCCGGAATAGTGAATTTCAACCCCGGGCCCACATGGTCGGAACTCGGGGTTAGGACCAAAATCCGGTTACCCATCCCCCACGAGTTCATGTATATGATTTGTTTCAAAATCGGACCTCAATTCGAGGTCCAATTTCCCAATTTATGAAAAACCCTATTTCTAACAAAAACAAGAAATTCAACCATGAAAACCTTTGATTTCTAATGAAAAACATGTTTAATGATGTTAGTAATTGAAAGAATTAAGTAAAAAGTGACTTACAATTGTTTTGATGAAGAAGGAATCCGTGAAGAATCGCAAATGGGTGTTTTTATTTTGTAAAAAGTGAAGAAATGAACTGAAAATCGTGTTTTACAGGTCTCTGTGTTCGCATTTGCGAACATGGGTTCGCAATTGCAAACCCCGACCAATTTCCGGAGTTTGAAAAATAAGCTAAGGCTGGGAAGTTCGCATTTGCGAACTTTTGTTCGCATTTGCGAAGCCAAGGCAAAACTGGGGGCTTCGCATTTGCGAACATATGTTCGCATTTGCAAACAAGGCTGGGAAGGGCAGTGTTCGCATTTGCGAACTAATGTTCGCATTTGCGAACACAGGCAGTAAAGGGCATTGTTCGCATTTGCGAACATAGGCAGGACAAAGGGAGGTTCGCATTTGCGAACAGTTATTCGCATTTGCGAACAAGGCTGGGTCAATGGGGCTTTGCATTTGCGATCAGGGTTCGCATTTGCGAGCCCAGCCTTGTACTGCCCCCTTCGCAATTGCGAGAAATACTTCGCAGTTGCGAAGCCAACAGCTGGGTGAAAAACCAGCAGTGCAACATTTCAGAATTTAATCCAACGACCTATCAAATCTTTACCCGAGCCCCCCGGGCTCCAAACCAAACATGTACACAACCTCAAAAACACATTATGACCTCGTTTTCATCAAATCAAGCCTCAAATTCATGATTTCCATACCTTTGGTTTTCAAAACTTTCAAACTTGGGACTCAAGGTCCAAAACATCTCAAACGACATACGAATGTCACCAAACTTTAGAGAAATCACATATATAATATTTAAGACTTGTACCCGGCGTCGGAACCAAAATACGAGCCCGATACCAAGGTCAATTAATTCATTTCCTTTAACAATTACATCAAAAACAATTTCATAGAAAAATTCATAACTTAGGCTCTAGGCCTCGAATTCGACTCCGGACGCATGTCCAAGTCCCATATTTTCCTACGGACCTCTCGGGACCATCCAATCTCGGGTCCGGATCCGTTTACCAAAAATGTTGACCGAAGTCAACCATATCAATATTAATATCATTTTTATCCAAATTTCTCATAGAATTCATATTTTCTATCACAAAATCTTTCCGGCTACATGCTCGGATTGTGCACGTAAATCGAGGCAATATAGAATGAGGTTTTCGAGGCCTCAGAAGCTCGAAATGATTAATTAAATAAGTGATGACCCTTTGGGTCGTCACAATCTCCACCTCTAAAATAACCGTTCGTCCTCGAACGGACAAAAGAAAGAAGTACCCGAGTCAGGAAACAAGTGTGGGTAGCGGCTCCGCATATCAGACTGGGACTCCCAGGTCGATGCCTCAGGAGGCTGACCTCTCCACTGAACACGCACAGAAGGATAACTCTTCGACCTCAACTGTCGAACCCGCCGGTCTAGAATAGCCACCGGCTCCTCCTCGTAAGATAGATCATTGTCCAATTGGACAGTACTGAAGTCTAACACATGTGTGGGATCGCCGTGGTATCTCCGAAGCATAGATACGTGAAAAACTGGATGCACGGCTGATAAGCTAGGCGGCAAAGCTAATCTGTAAGCCACCCCTCCCACTCTGTCTAGAATCTCAAATGGACCAATATACCTAGGGCTGAGCTTGCCCTTCTTACCGAACCTCATCACGCCCTTCATAGGCGACACTCGGAGCAATACTCGTTCACCAACCATGAAATCAACATCTCGAACCTTACGATCCGCATAAGTCTTCTGCCTGGACTGAGCTGAACGCAATCTCTCCTGAATAGTCTTGACCTTATCCAAGGCCTCCTGAACTAAGTCTGTACCCAACAACCGAGCCTCTCCCGGTTCAAACCATCCAACCGGTGATCGACATCGCCTACCATACAACGCCTCATACGGAGCCATCTGGATGCTAGATTGGTAACTGTTATTGTAGGCGAACTCTGCTAATGGTAGAAACTGGTCACACAAGCCTCCGAAATCAATAACACAGGCTCGAAGCATGTCCTCAAGAATCTGAATAGTCCTCTCGGACCGGCCATCCGTCTGAGGATGAAATGCTGTACTCAACTGAACCTGGGTGCCTAACTCCCGCTGGACCGCTCTCCATAACCGCGAGGTAAACTGCGTTCCCCGATCAGAGATAATAGATACTGGCACCCCATGGAGACGAACAATCTCCCTAATGTAGACCTCCGCTAACTTCTCCGATGAGTAGGAGACAGATACTGGAATAAAGTGTGCCGATTTGGTCAGCCTATCAACAATGACCCAAATAGCATCAAATTTCCTCTGAGTCAAAAGAAGTCCAGTAACGAAGTCCATAGTGATCCGCTCCCATTTCCACTCGGGAATTTCAATCCTATGGAATACACCGCCAAGCTTCTGGTGCTCATATTTCACCTGCTGACAATTTAGACACCGAGCGACATACGCAACAATATCTTTCTTCATTCTGCGTCACCAATATTTCTGCCGTAAGTCCTGGTACATCTTCGCGGCGCCCGGGTGAATAGAATACCGCGAACCGTGGGCCTCTGCTAAGATCAACTCTCGAATCCCTTCGACATTGGGCACACAAACTCGACCCCGCAATTTCAATACCCCATCATCATCTAGATTTACCTGTGTGGCACCTCCCCGCTGTACTGGTATCTCTCAATTCACGCAAATGAGGATCATCAAATTGCCTCTCACGGATACGTTCTAATAAAGAAGAACGAGCGACCGTGCAGTCTAACACCCTGCTAGGCTCATAAATGTCTAATCTCACAAACCGGTTGGCTAAGGCCCGGACATCTAGAGCTAATGGTCTCTGGATTGACCGGAATGTATGCAAGACTACCCATGCCGGCATACATTCTACTCAAAGCATCGGCCACCACATTGGCCTTACCTCGGGTGATATAAGATAGTAACATCATAGTCTTTTAGCAACTCTAACCATCTCCGCCGTCGTAGATTCAACTCCTTCTGCTTGAACAAGTACCGTAGGCTTTTGTGATCGGTGTACACCTCACATGTCACAACATATAGATAATGCCTCCGGATCTTTAAGGCATGAACCACCGCTCTGCTAACTCAAGATCATGAACCGGATAATTCTTCTCATGTATCTTTAATCGCCTCGAAGCATAAGCGATAACCTTACCATCCCGCATCAATACCGCTCCAAGCCCCGTACGAGATGCGTCACAATAAATCGTATAAGGCCCCGCACCTCTGTAGGTAGTACCAACACCGGTGCGGTGGTCAAGGCCGTCTCGAGCTTCGAAAGCTCGCCTCACACTCCTCCGACCACCGGAACCGGACACCCTTCCGGGTCAACCTGGTCATCGGGCCGCAATAGAAGAAAACCCCTCTACAAAACGACGGTAGTAACCTCGCTAATCCCAAGAAACTCCGGATCTCGACCACCGAAGCCGGTCGAGGCCAATTCCGGACTACCTCAATCTTCTTTGGGTCTACCCGAATACCTTCCATACAATGTGACCCATAAATGCTACCGAACTCAGCCGAACTCACATTTAGAAAATTTGGCATATAGCCGGTTATCTTTCACAGTCTGAAGAACCACTTCGAGGTGCTGCTCGTGCTCTTCCTGGCCGCGGGAGTACACCAGGATGTCATCTATGAAGACTATCACGAACGGATCTAAGTAAGGCCTGAATACCCGATTCATCAACTCCATGAATGCTGCTGGCTGGGGCATTGGTCAACCCGAAGGACATGACCAAGAACTCATAATGCCCATATCTAGAGCGAAAGGTCGTCTTAGGAATGTCAGCCGCCCTGATCTTCAGCTGATGGTAGCGTGACCTCAAGTCTATCTTAGAGAATACCCTCGCTTCCTGGAGCTGGTCAAACAAATCATCAATCCTCGGTAGTGGATATTTATTTTTGATGGTCACCTTATTTAACTGCCGGTAATCAATACACATCCGCATCGAGCCATCCTTCTTCTTTACAAATAATATAGGTGCTCCCCAGGGGGAAACACTGGGCCTGATAAAGCCCTTCTCAAGAAGGTCCTGTAACTGATCTTTCAACTCATTTAGCTCCGGTAGGGCCATACGATAGGGTGGAATAGAGATGGGCTGAGTGCCCGGTGCCAGATCAATACAGAAATCAATATCTCTGTCGGGTGGCATGCCCGGCAGGTCTGAAGGAAAAACCTCAGGGAACTCCCGTGCAATAGGGACCGACTCAATGGAAGGAACTTCTGCGCTGGAATCACGAACATAAGCCAGATAAGCTAGACACCCCTTCTCGACCATACGTCGAGCCTTAACATAGGAAATAACAGTGCGAACGGAGTGGCTTGAGGTACCCTTCCACTCTAATCGGGGTGATTCTGGCAAGGCTAAGGTCACGGTCTTAGCATGGCAATCAAGAATAGCATGGTATGGGGACAACCAGTCCATCCCCAATATGACATCAAAATCTACCATATCCAAAAGCAACAGATCAACACGGGTCTCAAGACCCCCAAATATAACTACGCACGAACGATGCACCCGATCGACTACAATTGAGTCACCCACTGGTGTAGCCACATAAACTGGAATATCCAGAGCATAGCTGGGCACGGCCAAATACGGTGCGAAGTAGGAAGACACATAGGAATATGTAGATCCGGGGTCAAATAATACTGAAGCACCTCTGCCACACACAAGAATAGTACCTGTAATCACGGCATCTGATGCCTCTGCCTCTGGCCTGGCTGGTAAAGCATAGAATCGGGGATATGCACCTCCCCTCTGAGCTGCGTCTCTAGGACGACCATCAACTGGCTGACCTCTACCTTTGGCTGGACGGTCTCCACCTCTACGGTCTCGACCTCCACCTCTATAATCTCTACCCCCGCCTCTGGCTGGCTGGGCAGGCTGAGGGTCAGCTGGGGCCTGAATCATAGGACGAGGACCTCGCTGCTGAGAGTTGCCCGCTGCTCGAGGGCAATACCTGATAAAATGACTTGGGTCACTACAACCGTAGCAACTCTTAGACTGATAGGGCTGCTGGCCCTGACGACCTGAATGGCCTCCACGAACACTCTGAAGAGGCCGAGCATTAATAGGAGGCTGGTCTGAATAATGCCCACGAAAACCACGATCACCTGGTCCACCCTGTGAAGCATGAAGGGCGGAATGGAAAGGCCTGGAAGACTGGCCTCTATCAAAGGATTCTCTGCCACCAGAAGAAGAACCACTAAACCTGCCTGAATGACGAGGCCTCTTGTCTGAAGAATAACCGCCTCCCCGAGCAAGAGCCATCTCAACTCTGCGTGCTGCATTAGCTGCCTCCTGAAATGATATGTCACTCCCCACGCCCATAGCCATCCGGAGTCTAATCGGCCGATTAAGCCCATCTATAAACCTCGCGGACCCTCTCCCGCTCCGTGGGAAGTATCATCACCGCATGACGAGCCAAATCGACAAATCTTGTCTCATACCGTGTAACTCGTCATAGTGCCCTGACGGAGGCGCTCAAACCGCCTCCGAAGTACATCCCGCCGAGTAGCAGGGAGAAACTTCTCCATAAATAGTTCCGCAAACCGGTCCCATGATAAAGCTGGGGACCCTGCCGGTCGAGTCAAGCAATAATCTCTCCACCAAGTCTTGGCGGATCCTGCAAGCCTGAATGTACAGAAGTCAACTCCGTTTGTCTCCACGATCCCCATAGTCTTGAGAATCTCATGGCAACCGAATAAAAAGTCCTGAGGATCCTCTGATGCGGCTCCACTGAATGTAGTGGTAAATAGCTTGGAGAACCGATCAAGCCTCCATAACGAATCGAAAGTCATGGCCGCTCCATCGCCGGCATAAGCTGTGGTACCTGACTGAGTGGCCACAGCTGGCTGAATTACTGGTGCCTGAGGCTGAGGAGCTACTGGCTCCGGAGTACGAGCAATAGGAGTCTGGGCCCCTCCTCCAGCCTGAGAAGCGGCTGGTGCAACCGATAATAAACCCGCTCTGGCAATGCTGTCCATAAATCCCGCTATTCTGACCAAAGCATCCCGGAGATCCGGGGTAAATAAAGCCTCTCCTGGGACCTGAGCTGGGCCCATTGGAGCTGCTGGAACCGGAACCTCCTCGTCAATCTCAATATGAGGCTCCACCTCTGGGGTAGCTGCCTGGGGCTGAGCTCTACCCCTACCACGGCCTCTGATACGGCCTTAGCCCCTGCCCCTCACGGGAGCTGCCTGGGGCTCGGGCTGCTGGTCAGCGGACGAAGAAGCGCGTGTCCTCACCATCTGCGAAAAGACATAATAGAAATTCAATCAGCAATTGAGGAACAAGTCGCACGACAAGAAAGAACAAATGAGAGACTCTTTCCTAACTCAATAGACTCTGGAGGACAAGTACAGACGTCTCCGTACCTACCTCTCAAACTCTACTAAGCTTGTTCGTGAGTGGTGAGACCTATGTAACCTAGAGCTCTGGTACCAACTTGTCACGACCCGGATTTTTCCCCAACATCGGTATCGTGATGGCGCCTACTCGTGGTAGTTAGGCAAGCCACTATATTCATACTATCCTGTTTTTAACACAATTTTAATTAAATGAATGCGGAATACTTTATCGAAATAGAAATAACTAATTACAAAGTGAAAATCATACGGAGATCATCTACCCAAGACGTGGAGTCACCAACTCACGAACTACTATGGAATAATACATATAAAAGTCTGAAGGAAATATAACATAATTCTGTTTGTCTCGGAACAAAGAGACTACAGCTACTAACATAAATAAAGAGAGAGAGACGCCGGGCCTGCGGACATCTGCAAGCTACCTCCGTCTCAAATGTGATCAACTCCCACGCAATCGATTTACTGCTGCTGCTCCTGATCGTAACCTGGACCTGTGCAAAAACGCACAGAAGTGTAGTATCAGCACAACCGACCCCATGTGCTGGTAAGTGCCTGGCCTATCCCGGCGAAGTAGTGACAAGCCTAGGACCAGACACCCACATAAACCTATGCAATTTAATATATATGTATACCACAGAATAACAAGAAATAACCAGCTATTAACACAATAAGGGATATCTCAAAGAATTCAACAATTAACAACGGTTAATAAATTCACAAGGAAAAACAAAGTATAATGGAAACACAAGTAATATCAAGTCAAGGAATAGCAAGCAGTTGCACGGCATCACCCTTCGTGCTTTTACTCTCATCCTCACCAAATAAGCAAATAAATTACATAGCATCACCCTTCGTGCTTTTACTCTCATCCTCACATCCATAGTACGGCATGATCCTTCGTACATGGTTCAATAACAGAGGGCACGGCATGATCCTTCGTGCATAATCAATAAAACATGGCACGACATTAACCTTCGTGCATAAATAAATAAACATGGCACGGCATCACCCTTCGTGCATTATCACTCTTCCTCACCCAAATAACAATCACAGTTAAGGGCAAAGAAAGAAGCAATAATTCATAAATTGTCCCAATAAGGGCAATCAATAATCATCTTCACAACAAGTCCCAACAAGGGAGAACCATAACAATTCTACAACCTGACAAAGGTTCAACAATTCATCTGTAAACATATCTCAAAATAAGCATTTTCAATGACTCACGGTCATACCAGACGCCAGTGTATGGATGCTCGTCACCACAGAGCCCATACACCGCACTCGATCACATAACACATAACACATAATCCTATTCCCTCAAGCTAGGATAGAACAAACACTTACCTCGAATGTTTATGAACAATTCAATCCGTGGAAATGTCTTTTTCTTTCAAATTTAGCTCCAATCCAATCGTATCTATACACAATTGATTTAATATCATCAATACTACTCAACAAACTAATTCTTAAGATCAAATACAACTTTTACAACATTCTGCCCCGGAATAGTGAATTTCAACCCCGGGCCCACATGGTCGGAACTCGGGGTTAGGACCAAAATCCGGTTACCCATCCCCCCACGAGTTCATGTATATGATTTGTTTCAAAATCGGACCTCAATTCAAGGTCCAATTTCCCAATTTATGAAAAACCCTATTTCTAACAAAAACAAGAAATTCTACCATGAAAACCTTTGATTTCTAATGAAAAACATGTTTAATGATGTTAGGAATTGAAAGAATTAAGTAAAAAGTGACTTACAATTGTTTTGATGAAGAAGGAATCCGTGAAGAATCGCAAATGGGTGTTTTTGTTTTGTAAAAAGTGAAGAAATGAACCGAAAATCGTGTTTTACAGGTCTCTTCTGTGTTCGCATTTGCGAACATGGGTTCGCAATTGCGAACCTCGACCAATTTCTGGAGTTTGAAAAATAAGCTAAGGCTGGGAAGTTCGCATTTGTGAACTTTTGTTCGCATTTGCGAAGCCAAGGCAAAACTGGGGGCTTCGCATTTGCGAACATATGTTCGCATTTGCAAACAAGGCTGGGAAGGGCAGTGTTCGCATTTGCGAACACAGGCAGTAAAGGGCATTGTTCGCATTTGCAAACTTTTGTTCCCATTTGCGAACATAGGCAGGACAAAGGGAGGTTCGCATTTGCGAACAAGGCTGGGTCAATGGGGCTTCGCATTTGCGATCAGGGTTCGCATTTGCGAGCCCTGCCTTGTACTGCCCCCTTCGCAATTGCGAGAAATACTTCGCAATTGCGAAGCCAACAGCTGGGTGAAAAACCAGCAGTGCAACATTTCAGAATTTAATCCAACGGCCTATCAAATCTTTACCCGAGCCCCCGGCTCCAAACCAAACATGTACACAACCTCAAAAACACATTATGAACTTGTTCGTGCGATCACATCGCCAATATCACCTCGTTTTCATCAAATCAAGCCTCAAATTCATGATTTCCATACCTTTGGTTTTCAAAACTTTCAAACTTGGGACTCAAGGTCCAAAACATCTCAAACGACATCCGAATGTCACCAAACTTTACAGAAATCACATATATAATATTTAAGACTTGTACCGGGCGTCGGAACCAAAATACGAGCCCGATACCAAGGTCAATTAATTCATTTCCTTTAACAATTACATCAAAAATAATTTCACAGAAAAATTCATAACTTGGGCTCTAGGCCTCAGAATTCGACTCCGAACGCAGGTCCAAGTCCCATATTTTCCTACGGACCTTTCGGGATCATCCAATCTCGGGTCCGGATCCGTTTACCAAAAATGTTGACCGAAGTCAACCATATCAATATTAATATTATTTTTATCCAAATTTCTCATAGAATTCATATTTTCTATCACAAAATCTTTCCGCCTACATGCTCGGATCATGCACGTAAATCGAGGCAACATAGAATGAGGTTTTCGAGGCCTCAGAAGCTCGAAATGATTAATAAAATAAGTGATGACCCTTTGGGTCGTCACAGATATCTTCTACAATTTCTTGTCTCATCATTGTCTTTTGTTCCTCATATTGTTCCTTCTGTTCCTCCATTTTTTCCTCTAATCTTATCATCCTCTCTTCCGTTTTTTGCACGTGATCATTTGTTGCATTTGAAGAGGGTTCAAAATGTCCCACTTTCCCTTTCAAAGAGCGTTTTGTAACCCCCCGCCCAAACAATCTCAAACGTCCCGGATGTTCGGGTCCCATGATTGATGCAAATGCATTAATTGACTCATCACCATTTTCACTTTGTTGCGCTTCAATACTCTCCATTTCAGCCTATTATACAAATAAAAAAAGAGAGAATTTCAGTAAGAAAAAATTAGTATGAATATATTTTTCATCCAAACAAAATAGAAACATAAAGAATTCGCACAATTTTTCTAGTTGTATCTTCATTCGATTCCTTGTATGTTCGACCGGGTTTTCTTTGTCTTGTAGCGACAAAGATATCCTTAAGTGATAGTGGATCGGAAGTTTCTTTCTCTTTTTCCTGGACACATTAAAAATAGTATAAAATATCTTCTTAAAAATGATAACAAGTTCATATTTAATGACAAATAAGAGCAGATACCAAATCATTGTAGACTATAGCAAATCTTTTTTTGCCAGCAGTATGTGGATCCTTTAGCTTTTTCCGATTCTCAATATTAGTTGCCGACATTTTCTGTAACTAAAATTATAAATTTCAGTTCGAAACTGTCATATAAGGAAAATAATTGTTTTTCCTTCATGAATATTTCTTGACAAAGCTTAACATAAATGAAACTATTTCTCAAAAACATACCCTGTGTTTATCAGAGTTCCAATATTTGAGAAGTTCCTTAAATTGATATGCTGGAATATTTTCAGGCTTTTTTTCCATTCGAATTTCATCATTTTGATATGCTTTAAATTGATCTTTTTTCAATTGACTCTTATACCTTCTCCAAGCACCTTGAATTGCATTCAGAGTCCACTTTTTTGCAATTTCAGAAATATTATATTTTTCCTACAAATTGTTTCAATGGGTTAGTGCAAAAATATTAAGCATGTTCAAACAAAAATAAAATTGATAATTGAGAACCTTTGTATATTCCCACAAATCCTCTTTTGTGTCAATTTTTCTCCAATCAAATATATCAAGAGGACAAAGGGTCGAATTCCTTGCCAATGTACCGAGGAAGCTACCAAACTCCATCACAACATCTTTAGTAGGACTAACAGGTTGACCAAACTCATTGACCACAATTAACTTACGCTCACTCCTTCCATGTACACTTAGCATCCTTGTTTTACCTCTTTTTCTTTTTTCAGTACAAGATCCTACAATAATACAAATCAAAATTATCCTCCAATTTAGTAAACGAGATATAGGATGTCAATACTTTAATGTAAAATCTAAAATTTCTTTCCTTGTTCATCTACTGTAGGAACATTAGCATCCAATTGCACTTCTTGCTCTGGTGATTGTATTGTAGGGGTTGTTGAATCAATTTGTAAATGGGCTCCTGCGCTCTGATGTTGTGGCATTGGTAGCTGATGTTCATCCATTAAATTATTCAGAACCTGGTGCTCTTTATTTAACCGTATAGAGCTGGCTGGATTATTCATTTTTCTGATCCGCATCAACCTTTTCAACATAAGGAAGACTTAGAGTTGTACCAAAAACTTTCCATTCCTATGCGCAAGATGACAAGCTGTGCACATAACAACTCAGATTTCAAACAATAAATCTACTGCTTAATGGATAATGTAGAAGGAGAACTCTATTATGCAGGAGTTTAGTCACTCATTTACCATGTTATAATCCATATGGAGAAGAGCATAGAAATGAGAGGTTCACTATGGGGAGGCATCGTGGACATATGCATAGCAACTAACAAGTTTAGGCAATCTTTTTTGGGTAATTGGTAGCAGTTCTGGAAATGGCAGCTAACAATGCAACTTAGTCTTCAAAAAGCGAACAATTTTGAGTTAAACTAAGCATACATATTAGCACAACAAGGGTCACTGACACATCAGGAAGGGATTCACATCAGGATCTTAATAAGAAGCATCCAAACATTGTGCAAATTTGAAGGCAAAAAAGAGGTGACAGAAAGCAATACAACAGTGTGTGAGCATCAATTAATATGTAAGTTCATATGCAGAGGGTACAAAGCATTCAGAACGGATATCTGGATAGAGTTTTACAAACAATGGCAATACAACATCAAGGCCTTAAGTTTCATCATAACAACATAGATACAGTAATTTTTTCGCAACTGAAGAGCTCTCTTGTCATGCAACCAAGACTAGCGGTTTTACAAACAAAAAAAGAAAGAAAGGGAAAACTACTCTGACCTCCAATCTTTCTCAGCTATACCAGCAAGTTCAAGGACGACAATATTCTCTTCACGTAACTAATTTGCAACACCCTGGGGAAAAAAGGTAACAAGGCATAAGATAGTATCTATAAAATGTCAAATAGTTGCAGTTGCATATAGTATTCTTCTGGAGAAAAAAGCTTTAAACCACACTAAATTTAAACATCAAACAAAAATTAGAACAAAACATAATGACTTCAAAGAAACACATTTGTGTATTTTGTAAGCTTTTCCAAAAACCTGGTAAATCTAGAGACAGAGAACTATTAAGCCATGGAGGAAAGAGAAACATGCACACCTTTTATGGAAGAAAAACCAGTGCAACGCAACCTCTGTTCTATTGCAGCAGCAACGACAATCAACAAAGCCCAAAAAAACATAAAGAAGAAGAGAAGAAGAAGAAGAAGAAGAAGAAAGAAAAAAGAGAAAAATTCGATGAAGTCACAAAACAAAAACTCGAAGAAAGAAGAAAGGAGATGAATGAACAAGAAGAAAGAAGAAAAGAGATGAAGAGAAGCATACCCGATGAAGAAACTTGAAAAAGAAAGGAAATGGCTGGCCTGCTGTCGACTAGAAGGAGAAAGAGTAAAGAAATAGTGTTCCCTAATATTTGTTTTAACAGATAGCCGCTGCTATATCCTTTTTTTCTTTTTTGCGAAAAAACGACGCTACAGCTCGCCACACGCTATAGAGAGGCAGAGGCGCTCGATAATACCATTTTCCGATTCCTGCAAAAATTTGAGAATACATAAATCAGTTAACTTTGTTCTTTCAGGAGATCAATAATTTGAAGTGTAAAGAACTTTTTCCGGAAGAAAGCGCAAAGAAAGTTAAGCAACTGCAAATATTTACATCCTCTGGATCCGTTGAAATATTAGCAGAGGCCTAATTCTGCAGTTTACTAGCGGATTCAGAATGAACCAAAAAATCTAGTTTCTCAATTCATTCACAAATGTAGTGTTGTACTTCATTTTTTCAGGAAAACTAAATTTTTTGTAGCTTGTGGACCTCCTTTCCTGTAAACATAAAACTCAGGAGTGACTACTGATTTTAATATGAACAACTGTATAGGAAAGAAGGTAATCATTGCTTTTCACTTATGTTGCAGATATGCCTCATCCGTTGATGCTTTCAGCTACAACGGATTTGTTCCAAGATTTGTGACCCTTTCTCTATGTTTGGAAAGATTAGTTATACTTAGTTTTCTTTTTCTCATCCTATCTTTACATCCCTTGGTTTTACATTACTGTTTCAATAATCAATATACGACCTTATAGCGACTATCCCACATCGGTTGGAGAGAATGCTCACGCCAGAATCTGCGGTTTCAGGTCGGAAAAAGGGAAAAGAGAAAAATATGAAGGCATAGAGTTGTCCATCTCTGTGACCTTCAAGTGCCATAAAACTGGATTGAAACTCAACTATACATCTCCTGATAGATTTGTTTGAGTTGAAATTAGTTTATCCCCTAGTGTTACATTTTCAGTAGTCTTCTGTCGTGCCTGCTCAAAGTTCAAGTGAGAAATGGTAGTGATATTCAAGATATTGGTTGTCTGGCTATGTTAGTATCACTTCCTAAATAGAGAATATTTTGCAAAGGACCATTATTTATTGTGACTGTTGAAAACCTTATATTTCCACGGTTGTGAATCTATATTTGGAGCTTTAAAAGGAAATTTGAAACTAATCTTATGCTCTATTTAACAAATATAGTAGCTTCTTGAAAGAGCAACTATTGTCGCCTATAGACTATAGTGTTAAGTGTTAAACACTATTCTTAATCTTGAATAGTACGCTTCTATTGAGCAAAAATTTGCCTATACCTAGATTATTGTAACATTGTTATTAGAAACTTTACATTGACAAGCACATTCTATTTGCAATTAAGCCTTGAGAAATAAAAGGATTGTATAGCATGGAGGCCCTGGCAGGCTGAAAATGCGATACACAGTAAAGCAAATAGAGCAATTCTAATAAGGAGATGGACATCAAATAAAATTTAGGAAGGACAAATGGCTAGGAAACACCACCCTAAGGAATAACTACCCTGCTCTCTTTCTAATGGTTAGTGATCCAGACACAATAGTACTCGGTCAAAGCAGCCTACAAGCTGACAGGAACTCACAATGTAATAACTAACCATTGGCCTTGGAAGCTAATATGGAAAATCAAGTTGCCACCCAAAGTCATCTGCTTCAACTGGACTGCACTTTATGAGGCTTGTCTGACACAAGACAACTTAGCCAAGAGGAATTTTCAGACTGTCTGGTACTAGTATAAAAATTTGTAAGGAGCTAACAATTACTATACTTTTGTAATTTATGCATCTTCTTGATGCCGGTAATGAAACCAATTACTTCATCAAAAAAAAGTTAGAAGTAAATGTTAATTTCCAAAACATACAATGCATACTGAGAGAATTTAAGGACCAAGAATTTAGTATGCTAGCATATTGAAACAATCCCAAGTTTCAGCTGTAACGAAGCAGACAAAAATAGAAACTGTGAATCCTACTGTTACATTGAAAAATTCTGTACACCGGATATCTGATAAGGCTAATTAGTCAGCTTTGCAAGAGAGAAGTTCGAGCATGCTCATTCGACCTATGGCAGCCCATGAAATAGCTGAACAAGCAGCTTCTACGTTTTCTATCGTACACACTGAAAATGTTGTTACATATATACAGCAAAAACTATACCAACACTGCATTTTCCAATTCCAAAAGTTGCTATACCGGTGCTATTTGTCCCCATTATTTGTACTTTTATGAAGATACTATTAACAAGTTGAATGAGGACCATAAACAAATGCAGGCAGTTGAATGAGGAACATAAACAAATGAAGGCGAGGTTAGAGGAATCCAAATGCAAAACGAATTATAAGCCATACACAAACAAATTAACGAATTATAAGCCATACACATACATGTAATGCCAAAACGAATGTCATGCATCTTAGAGAGAATTAATGCGAAAGGGATATGCAACAAGGGTAAAACAACACATATTGATTTTCTTAAATTCTTTGGCTAATTGTATCCTAAGGTATAACCAGAGCACCTATTTTAGAACACAAGATCCAACGAAACAGAAAACAAACACAAAAAGTAAAATCCCCATATATATATATATATATATATATATACAGCAATTTTCTCCAACTCTACCAACTTTAAATTTTTCTATTTATGTTTTAGAATTTTGTCGACCTCAACAATGGAGTTTTGAAGGGTATTTGTCACTGTAATTCCTCCCAAATAGCAGTAAACTCAATTTTAAGTACAAAATAAACTTCGAATAAAATTTTGGCTCAAAGAATTGAAACCCAATTTCTCAAACTCCAATTTTACTAAAACCCAAATTTTTTTCATCAATTTTTTCCCCATAAAACACAAATCTTCACCAAATATGAGATACAAACTTCAAACCACACCAAAATTAAAAACCAAACATAAATTAGAACAACAGATAGTAACTTCATAGAAACCCATTTGCGTATTTTGTAATCTTAAAAATACTTGAATAGAAAATCTAGAGATAGGGAACTTATAAGCCACAGATAAGTGCATGGAGACCTATTGGGGTAGAGAGAATTACCGGTCGAAGCCTTTGCTAGTCAAAATCCTTTGCTGGTCAAAATCTCGCTGGATTTAGAGCTGTTTTTTTGCTCTTGAAGAAGCTTCAATGTAGGGCTTTTCTCAATGAACTGAATAGAAAAGCTTTTACATTGACTATGGAATTTGTGGAGCCGATTTTCACTCTTGAAGAAGCTGGGTTTTTTGTTTTGGTCGATTTTGGTCTTGAAGAAGACACTCCTCTCTTTTCTTTAATTTAATATTTGATATAATGAATAAAAGAAGACACAGTACTCTCTTTTAGTTATTGATATAATTTTACATATTTTTTAATTATAAAAAAAAGCATTCGCGTGTTTTGTGAAATAGTGGAGGGAAATGAAATCCTCACAGAACCGTCCCCGTAGAGTATATTTACAAAACTGTCTCTATTGAGAGGTATTTGGCAACGGTTGTAATACTCATGTGACGGTTTTATTTTAATTATGTCTTAACAGGCTTAAACGACTATTGCGACGGTTGTAACCCTTGCAATAGACTATCTATTGCAAGGGTTATATAACCGTTGCTAAATAACCGATGCAATAGGTTCATTTTCTAGTAGTGTGTATTGAATAATAAAACATGAAATGATGCCGCACAAACAGGGATTCCTGTAAATCATGATCTGTATTTAGGTGTATTAAGTTGTATTAAGCGGGAAAAAAGTAACGTTTTAGTGCAAATCATGGAAAGGTGAATCTGTATTTAGGTGTATTAAGTTGTATTAAGCGGCGTCATTTCACAAAAAACGGGAGTTATACTATAAATTGGTGAGAGAAAAATATTTTGTACCATCTAATAAGGCTTAAATATAGGAAAGTATCAAATTTAAATTTTTTGCTACAAAAGTAAAAAGGTTATTATATTATGTAAAATCTTAAAAAGGTATTTATATGTTATAAATAGGGTACTAACCTATTCTATAGGTGGTAAAATTCTCTTGTTAGTTTAGGTTTTACTTTGATTTACACATGGCATAGATGACTTATGAGTCATTCTTGCCTCGTGGCATTTGTGCCACGTTTTTTTGGAGTTACTTAATTAAGTTTTCCATTTATTAGTTAATCGGGTAATGTCTCGTTATCCGATAATTAACCAATTAGCCGCATAATTTAAAATTTTCCACAATTTACTTAAAATTCTATTTTGTTTTAAAATACTTTATTTATACTTTATATATTATACTACCATGGTCATATGGTACATTGTATGATACTAGTTCATAATTATCGGGTACTATCGCTCGACCCGTATTTTATTTCAAATTGACCACTTTTAACAAAACTCTTTTTCTTTAATCCGTGTACCCTCTTATTCTTCATTAGACTTATTTATTTCTTGCTATAAATAACGTAAGTACGTTAACGTCAAGATGATCTCATCCCCGATTCTTCCATCGATTAACTGAAAATAAAATTTTAACATACAATACTTCAAGGTGCAACATCATCGTAACTTAATACTACAAAGCATAAAATCACCTTAACGTAATACTACGAGACGTGACATCTCACTTCCAAGCTCTCATTAGTTTATTAATGGCGTATTTCCTGTACGAAAATATGAGGTGTAACATCATTCCCCCATTTGGAACATTCGTCCTCGAATGTTGACTGATGCACTCATTGTTCTCATATCCCATAGCTCTTGCAAATACTTTATTAGTCCTTTTGTCATCTAGGCAACTGTTATGTGAATAAGTCCAAAGTCCAAGGCATTCCTCCCCCTAAGCATACTTCTCATACCACAACTTGTAGTTGAAATCCTTCCAATCTCGTAACTGTTGCTACCTTTCATCAATCAACATTGTATAATTTAGACATTGTCAGTCTGCTCAATCTCTTGGCTTCATATGTAGATCTTAACAAGATGTCCTTTGGGAATCTATGAGTATACTGAAGTTCTTCGCTCGATACTTTTCTGGATTTTTACGAATATTGCTATGTCTCATCGCATAGGTCTGTTTAGCCATCCGTATGAATTTACTTCCATAACTTTTACTTTAATTTATTGTTGCTGAGGTTTGTTACCAAATCCCGGCTTACTCTTATTGCTTATCCCATATGTATAGGTCTAAGTACTTTAATGCTTCCCTATTGCTGTTCATCTTAAGAGTGATGAACTAACCTCATTTCATTCTTTGTAACTTTTTTCCATCCATTGTTAATTCACCTTAGTATCAATCTACAATCCACCACTGATAATTGAAACCTCTTATGTTATCTTGGTACTAGGATTAATGTTGCATCGAGAAATACATGAACTGATTCCCATAATCATATTTTATAGTATCTCAATATGATTCACTTTATAAAGGTATTCTAATCATGAGTTGTCTGCAAAATCTTTTATCTTTCTCCCTTTTTTTTTCTTTTCCTTGAAATCATTATTCAATCAATAGCCCAAACGCCATCTTTTATCTATCACAATTACATCCTCATTTTATCACCAGGTTAACTGTCACGACCCCAAATCCGGTCGTGATGGCGCCCAGCACATTGCTAAGCCAGCCTGACCAATCAATAACAATAACAGAGCTAGAAGCTCTCTTTAGCCCATTTAAGCATAACAAGTCACGAAGCAATAGCGATACATATAACGAAAACGGGAAACCATGTCCCATAATACATCAACTCCCATAGACCAAGGGTCAAGAGTCATGAGCCTCTACTGGAACATGAGTGTATAAAGGTTTACAAGATACCAAGTGCGGAAAGAAAAGTCAATACAAAATCAAGACAATAAGAAGGAATATCGGGTCCTGCGGACTCTGCAGCTACCTCGAATATCCACAAACGTCGCCTCGCACAGCTACTGGATCACTGCTGAGAGGTACCTGGATCCGCACACAAGGTGCAGGGAGTAAAATGAGTACTGCCAGACTCAGTGGTAATAAACAAGGGTAAGACAGCGCAGATAAGAAATCCGCAATAAAGCACTATGTAAAACTATAATCAGCTACCCTGTCATAGAATCAATATCAACTGTACCTGTACCAACAAGTACCAGCAAACCAGTATAACAGCTAGCAGATGTAGCTAAATGCAATGCAATGCATGATATGATCGCTACGGCGCGTAGCCCGACTCCAATTTTGGGTACCCGTGCTCACTGTGGGGGTTCAGACTCGGAGGGGCTCCTACAGCCCAAGCACATCTCATAGAGATATTCCTGTGACGTGCAGTCCGATCCAACATATATCTCGCTGCGGCGCGCAGCCCGATCCGCTACTAGTCAGCTAATATGCAGATACAGCCTCGCAGGCTCAAAAGTAGTTTTTGAAAACTCTTTTTATCATTTTTCAGTTGGAAAACAGTAATATCTAGTTCCAAAGATTGGAATTCAGCATAATAACAGAAATATCCGCGGACTAGTAGTAAACTAGCATGTCTATATGATAAGACAATGATAACGATCCTCGCGGGATCCAATAATTGGCTCACGGCCCACAAGTATACTCAACCGCCCAAGAAGGGGGTTCAACGGCTCGAGAATAGCCAATAATACGGTATCAACAGGTCGGACTAATATATAGTCTCCAGTTCATGATCGACCCCGCACTCTCAAGAGTGTGCGTGTCTCGCCGCTATACAACATCACAAAGTGGTATACCGGGGTTTCGAACCCGCTGGTCATCACCCACATCTATTACTCACCTCAATACAGCGCAACGACTATTCCGCAATGCCCTTGCCACGAGAATCAAGCTCCGCGTGCGTAGAATCTGATCAAATACAGTAGAAATACACAAATTAGGCCAATGGGACGACACCCAATCAATACAACTCAATTTACATCAAAATTTCCAAAGTTGTCAAAACCCGACTTTCGGTACGCTTGTCGAAAAATTACAAAAGTCACATATTAGGAACCCTCATCTCAATACGAGTCTAAGCATATCAATTTTACCAAATTCGGACTCCATTTGCCCATTCAAAACCTTGATTTTCTAAAGTTCAAGCCTAGGGTTAAATCTTCCATGAATCACCCCAAATTCCTCCATTTTCATGATATAATTGCATAATATTATCAATACTAATCATAGTTTAAGTCCATAGTTGATTACCCGATGATTTCCCTTGAGTTTCTCTTCAAAATCGCCCAAATCGCCTCTAAAGCCGAGACCCAAATGTGTGAAATGTTTCTGAAATTTTTCTAACTTCTGATACACTTAACTCACAGCGATTTTCGCTTCTGCGGATAAAATTCCGCCCCTGCGGGACCGCTTCGGCGACCTTTTGGTCGCTTCTGCGAACCCAGACCCTTTTGGCCATTTCCGCACCTGCGATCAAGGGACCGCCCCTGCGCATCCGCTTCTGCGGAAATTAGTCCGCTTCTGCGGAATGATCCGCTTCTGCGACCAAGAGTCCGCTTCAGCGGGCTCGCCTATGCGACCAAACATCCGCTTCTGCGGATTTTCCCAAGACGGCTCAAGACCGCTTCTGCGATCGACCTCTCGCACCAGCGAAGCCGCTCCTGCGGACCAGGCTCCGCTTCAGCGGTCGGCTCCGCTTCTGCGCCTCGTTGTCCGCTCCCGCGGAGTCGCTCCTGCGCCCCCATTTCCGCAGGAGCGAAAACCACAGAACCAGAACACAAGTCTGCAATTTTCCATATTTTTCTCCCGTTTAACCATCCGAAAATACCCCGAGGCCCCCGGGACCTCATCCAGACACACCAACACATCTTAATACCTTATTCGAACTTGCTCCAATATTCAAAACACGTCTAATAACACCAAAACCCATAATTCACATCAAATTCAAGCCTAAATTCCTTGAAACATTCCGAATTACACATTCAATCAAAAACCCGACCAAACGACGTCCGAATGACCTGAAATTTTGCAGGCACATCCAAAATCACCTAACGGAGCTACTGCAACTGTCGGAATTCCATTCCGACTCCCGGATCAAAATCTCACCTATCGATCGGATTTCGCCAAAATTCAACCTTAGCCAATTCAAGCCTATTTCTACACTGGGATATCCAAATTCAATTCCGATTGCTCTCCTAAGTCATAAATGATCCCTCGAAACTAGTCGAATCATCGGAATCCGATTCCGAGCACTCTAACTCGATAGTCAACTCTAGGTTGACTTTCCATATTCAAACTTCCTTCAAACATGCTATTTGCTTCATTTTCAATTCAATTCACTCCTAACTCACCCGATAGGCTCTAACACTGATATAAAAGCATAAAACATGAAATTGCAACATGACGGGGTGGTAAATTCCCGTAACGACGGGCCGGGTCGTTACATTCTCCCCAACTTAAACAAACGCTCGTCCTCGAGCGGACTCAGAGTTGTACTAGAAGCAACCCAATAGCTGAATGACCTTACCAAGCATATACTCGGGCGATCATACGTCACCCTATCTCACATAAGTCCGAAAACACCATATAGTCAAAATTTCACAGACCATCTGAACCATAAATCACATTGCACTTTCTGAAATTATAGGCCAAATGCAAATCCCATGCCTATACTCAGGATACACTCGAATCCACTGCAATAACCCATATTCACTACTCCGGCCGAGATCATATGATGTATCAAACAACCCAATCACTCGAGACAATAGTCTCTAATCACACAATTTCCCATGATAACCAAATACCAACTGAAAACCCCTTTTTTATTAGATAGAGTCTTGTTCCAACACCTTCATATCATGCCCACGGCTACCGAACACGCGATATATCGAACCCATCTCTCAGGTCAACCATTCATGAATCCATTTCACTTTTAACCGATACCACAATAGGTTTCGGAGTCAAGCCTCGATTTTTACCTTTCTAACAAGCTAAGATCCAATATGCTCGTATTCATTAATGACTCCAACGGTCATTTCGATTATAACACACCGCACTGGTGATAAGACACCTCAACACAGGCCTAAGCCACGACGGCACGACATAGGCTCCAATAGAAATGTCTGAACACACTCGAATCATGATAGCTCAGATCATGATAACTGTCTCCTGCAAAAGAGCTGCAATTCAATTCCTCTGTGTCATCATAACATAGAACTGAGATCGCGTCTCGCATTATAGAAATAGAGTACCCGAATCCTCCTCGAGAGGTCATAACATCACGTGGCCTTGCCACGATTCGTGATTCTATCCCAACGTTATTACTCATGAAGCACCTCAAGCCACTAAGCTTAAAACGGTTAGCCACGCACATATCTAGGTCTTGAACCCAAGCAATCAACCTCACCCACGGTGAAACAATTAACGTATGCTATCAAATCCTGAAAGGACACAACCGACGTGCCATTTGCCAAGCGATACTCAAAACGGACTTTCCTCAGAAGTTAGGAAGTATTGTATACCATGTAGCTTATAACTAACTATATTTTCACAATATACTGTTGCGGCGTGCAACCCGCTCCAATGACATACCCGTGGCGGCGTGCCACACGATCCAGATACCATACATGTGGCGGCGTGCCACCCGATCCAAATAACCCGTGGTGGCGTGCCACCCGATCCACGCATAAATCTCGCAAAAGAAAATGCCTATCGAGTCGAATTTTCTCATTATAGCAAACATATATATATATATATATATATATATAGCCTCAAGCTCGGCCACATAAAACGCATCTGACAACGTTTCTCAATACTGGAACTGAACCAATGGTAGATACCTCTACACTGACATCCGCCGCTAAGGTCCAACTGACAAAGCAATGCCTACCAACCGTTCGCTGGTCCTAGGTATAACTGCTCTGTTGGAGCATACTCTGATGCTCTCTGCTACGCAATTTGTGCTATTTTCCGACATAGTCCATATCACATTAGTCAAGACAATCTGACCTATGACAACCAGTCAGCAATCAGTCTTATCAAGTTAAGAGAGAGCCTCTAGGACTTCCGATCTCCAATAATCACAAACGGTGTCGATACACATGATATACAACCACTGCGTAGGCGGGTTACAAGAACTTCTAGTCTCCAACACACATATAACACATGAATCACCATGCTTGATTCCGTACTTCACCATACAAATACATAACGCACATCAAGCGTCCATTCATACCACGAAAGTCATTCAGAAATTTCACTATGCCATCAACGACTCAATTATTATAGTCGATCCAACAAGAGAATACCACCATACCACTGGATATTATCAGTTTACATTACCTTGTCCTTTTTGGATCATATTCCCTGCCAAGTTAATAGAATAGCAGTACCATTTTCTTAAATTATCAGAAAGCTGTCCGCGCTGCTCAATAATTTTATTGACTTCCCATATATTATGAACTGATCTCAAAACCTAGAATATACCATTATCACACTAAGACAACATGGAAATTCATATCCCTTTCTTCCGCCTCAACATCGGCGCACTCCACTAGTCAAGGACTTTCGTGATCCCATATAGAAGAAAAACTCATTACACATTCCACGCTTCGCATACCGACAGGAATATACTCATTTTCAAACCATGATAAAACACATCACAAACTGTTTCTTCCCATTCGTTGCATAAGTTTAACTGCCAGGACTGAGTCCTTATACCCATATCAAGTTACACAACTGCCAGCACTCAAGAGCTTTGCTGCAATGTCTGCAAGTCTCATTACTCCAACCACATATCAGGAATCAATCGTATTCCTTTTTATACCATTTTGGTTTATTAACAAGTTGTTTTATTTACCCAGTTTCCTTTCTGATTCATCACTAATTTCATATCAGTCTTTACTGTAGTACTACCATAACTCAACCCATGTTACCACACGGGACTCGTACATAAGACCACACGGTCTAAAACCCATAGGCCACTCTCAATGTTTCCTAGGAGTACCACATTCTACAATACTTGTTTTGAAGAACTTCATGCGATTTTTGAATTAGTATTATTACCTTCCAATACGGATACATAGAATCCCATCATTCACCTAACATAGAACAAGTCTTGATCCCTTCTAACGAAAACACCATCTTTAGTCCCATACATAATCTTAAGGCATCCGTTACAAGCAAAATCTGGAACACCACAGGACTATTCTCGGGCGTCATTTACCCTTATTCAGTTGTAATTCAACTGTCTTATTGAACATAACCACTCGTTCCTTGCTAGAACTTTGACACCGCAAAACATGATTACATACCGATACAATTAGCTATCTTTCTTTTCTATACACCGAACATTTTTCACCCACATAAGTTCACAACATCCTAGTATTTCTTCATATCTACGAAGCACCATAACCTTTATCAAAATTTCCCAACATACCTAGAGACAGAGCCAACACAGCACACGACAGTGCAATCAGTTAATCAATAACAACCTCCCCAACTTAGCTCGGAGTCATACATCAAAGCACTTTTAGCCACTCATAGCCTTCTTACTCAAAAGATGTAACAAAGTTCTAGTTAGATTAAACTCAAATCATTTACAAGCTTCGGCGGAGGTTCGAATCATCAGAAATATTAATTCTTTTGCAATTCTTGCATTCATTCACACACAACAGTTACGCCCACTCTTTAGGTGACAAAAAGCTTTTCTAAGTCCCAAATTTTCCAAAAATTTCGGCGGAGTTTCCTTTGTAAATTGGCCTATCCACCTGCCAGAGAATCACCAAACCATTCTAACAATACATCCACAACTCAACAAGATATCACAATGTATTTCAACAACATTAAATCTCAATAATATACGAATCATATTATCACAATTTATACTTGAACCTGCGTTGTACCTGCTCGAATCATAACGCATATCAAATACCTTTCAATTACACATGAGGATCAACCCTCCTACTTCTTCTCAATTTAGCATTTCATCACAATACCTTCCACCAGGATACACATAGCAAAATCACTTTAGTCTTCCTGAGTTTAAACTCGTTCCACCACACATAAGGCACTTGACCTTCCAATTACGAGATATGATAATTATTCACCACGCCCATAGCTCGGGGCTACACAACATATTAGATAAGAGTCGAACAATTAACAGCTCATCCATTAGTAAGCCTCTCTAGTACTCTACAGATCGGCACAAGGCCCAAAACACGGCTACTAGCCCAAATACATCTATATAAGCCAGTCTTAGTCATTATACACAGTAATCTATCAATCGGGAAGGATCAAGTCCAAATCCCCAGTCATAATACCACCACACTCGTCACATGACGCGTGTTCCATCTTAGGACAACACTGTATAGTGCAAATACGAGGTTTCAAACCCTCAATACATTATCTATTGCCACCACTCACAAAATCAGCACCTCGATGCTCAAGTCATAAACAAGGTCCAGCCTCAAGTCTATCCTGACTGGCCCAACATGAACTCACCGAGATTATATCTCGCCCCTCGTTCGAGGAAATCACAAGCCATAAGGCAATTACATTACTGAGCGCTCGATGCGTACACAGACGTGTGGAAGGAATTTCAAAAATTATATCTCAAGCTGAATCAAGTGCGCACGATAAGAATTCCAAGAAATGTGAAGTGTTTCCTAAAGGTTTGCAACCTCCCGAGGATAAGTACAGGCGTCCCCGTACCGATCCACAAGACTCTACCAACCGGCTCAAGACTCATGAGGCCTAGTAAACCTAGGCTCTGATACCAACTTGTCACGACCCCAAATCCGGTCGTGATGGCGCCCAGCACATTGCTAAGCCAGCCTGACCAATCAATAACAATAACAGAGCTAGAAGCTCTCTTTAGCCCATTTAAGCATAACAAGTCACGAAGCAATAGCGATACATATAACGAAAACGGGAAACCATGTCCCATAATACATCAACTCCCATAGACCAAGGGTCAAGAGTCATGAGCCTCTACTGGAACATGAGTGTATAAAGGTTTACAAGATACCAAGTGCGGAAAGAAAAGTCAATACAAAATCAAGACAATAAGAAGGAATATCGGGTCCTGCGGACTCTGCAGCTACCTCGAATATCCACAAACGTCGCCTCGCACAGCTACTGGATCACTGCTGAGAGGTACCCGGATCTGCACACAAGGTGCAGGGAGTAAAATGAGTACTGCCAGACTCAGTGGTAATAAACAAGGGTAAGACAGCGCAGATAAGAAATCCGCAATAAAGCACTATGTAAAGCTGTAATCAAATACCCTGTCACAGAATCAATATCGACTGTACCTGTACCAACAAGTACCAGCAACACAGTATAACAGCTAGCAGATGTAGCTAAATGCAATGCAATGCATGATATGACCGCTACGGCGCGTAGCCCGATCCAATTTGGGTACCCGTGCTCACTGTGGGGGTTCAGACTCCAGAGGGGCTCCTACAGCCCAAGCACATCTCATAGAGATATTCTCGCGGCGTGCAGTCCGATCCAACATATATCCTGCTGCGGCGTGCAGCCCGATCCACTACTAGTCAGCTAATATGCAGATACAGCCTCGCAGGCTCAAAAGTAGTTTTTGAAAACTCTTTTTATCATTTTTCAGTTGGAAAACAGTAATATCAAGTTCCAGAGATTGGAATTAGCATAATAACAGAAATAGCCGCGGACTAGTAGTAAACTAGCATGTCTATATGATAAGACAATGATAACGATCCTCGCGGGATCCAATAACTGGCTCACGGCCCACAAGTATACTCAACCGCCCAAGAAGGGGGTTCAACGGCTCGAGAATAGCCAATAATACAGTATCAACAGGTCGGACTAATATATAGTCTCCGGTTCATGATCGACCCCGCACTCTCAAGAGTGTGCGTGTCTCGCCGCTATACAGCGTCACAAAGTGGTATACCGGGGTTTCGAACCCGCTGGTCATCACCCACATCTATTACTCACCTCAATACAGCGCAACGACTATTCCGCAATGCCCTTGCCACTAGAATCAAGCTCCGCGTGCGTAGAATCTGATCAAATACAGTAGAAATACACAAATTAGGCCAATGGGACGACACCCAATCAATACAACTCAATTTACATCAAAATTTCCAAAGTTGTCAAAACCCGACTTTCGGTACGCTTGTCGAAAAATTACAAAAGTCACATATTAGGAACCCTCATCTCAATACGAGTCTAAGCATATCAATTTTACCAAATTCGGACTCCATTTGCCCATTCAAAACCTTGATTTTCTAAAGTTCAAGCCTAGGGTTAAATCTTCCATGAATCACCCCAAATTCCTCCATTTTCATGATATAATTGCATAATATTATCAATACTAATCATAGTTTAAGTCCATAGTTGATTACCCGATGATTTCCCTTGAGTTTCTCTTCAAAATCGCCCAAATCGCCTCTAAAGCCGAGACCCAAATGTGTGAAATGTTTCTGAAATTTTTCTAACTTCTGATACACTTAACTCACAGCGATTTTCGCTTCTGCGGATAAAATTCCGCCCCTGCGGGACCGCTTCGGCGACCTTTTGGTCGCTTCTGCGAACCCAGACCCTTTTGGCCATTTCCGCACCTGCGATCAAGGGACCGCCCCTGCGCATCCGCTTCTGCGGAAATTAGTCCGCTTCTGCGGAATGATCCACTTCTGCGACCAAGAGTCCGCTTCAGCGGGCTCGCCTATGCGACCAAACATCCGCTTCTGCGGATTTTCCCAAGACGGCTCAAGACCGCTTCTGCGATCGACCTCTCGCACCAGCGAAGCCGCTCCTGCGGACCAGGCTCCGCTTCAGCGGTCGGCTCCGCTTCTGCGCCTCGTTGTCCGCTCCCGCGGAGTCGCTCCTGCGCCCCCATTTCCGCAGGAGCGAAAACCACAGAACCAGAACACAAGTCTGCAATTTTCCATATTTTTCTCCCGTTTAACCATCCGAAAATACCCCGAGGCCCCCGGGACCTCATCCAGACACACCAACACATCTTAATACCTTATTCGAACTTGCTCCAATATTCAAAACACGTCTAATAACACCAAAACCCATAATTCACATCAAATTCAAGCCTAAATTCCTTGAAACATTCCGAATTACACATTCAATCAAAAACCCGACCAAACGACGTCCGAATGACCTGAAATTTTGCAGGCACATCCAAAATCACCTAACGGAACTACTGCAACTGTCGGAATTCCATTCCGACTCCCGGATCAAAATCTCACCTATCGATCGGATTTCGCCAAAATTCAACCTTAGCCAATTCAAGCCTATTTCTACACCGGATATCCAAATTCAATTCCGATTGCTCTCCTAAGTCATAAATGATCCCTCGAAACTAGTCGAATCATCGGAATCCGATTCCGAGCACTCTAACTCGATAGTCAACTCTAGGTTGACTTTCCATATTCAAACTTCCTTCAAACATGCTATTTGCTTCATTTTCAATTCAATTCACTCCTAACTCACCCGATAGGCTCTAACACTGATATAAAAGCATAAAACATGAAATTGCAACATGACGGGGTGGTAAATTCCCGTAACGACGGGCCGGGTCGTTACATTAACATTCCATTTATTCTAAATACTACTAGTCATAGACTCATTTGAGCTCATTCATGCTATGCTGAGCTTTATATAAATTAGAAAACCTATCAACTCCTTTGTTTTCACGGGCTTAATCCCGAGGATTTATCCGTTTTCATCATCTTATCGGTTGCTCTTTTATTATACTTACTCCTGTCTTTCTAAAATCTTGTTGTTCTATCATACTTAAGCTTGTGACCGATTTTTATTCTTTTCTGGAACATCAAGATATCACGTCGTCTCTAACTTTCCTTTCACTCTCTAATTAGACCTTTTGGTATCTAGAAACCATAGGCTGGAAGGTATGCCACCGACGTCACTGCTATCTATCCTAGGTACTGAATCCCCACGCTTCTAGCCCATTATCCGTAGTATGGACTATTCACAACATTATGTGTTTGAGTATCTTGTACGTTGTTTTACATTCTCCTTACTTGCATTAAAATATTACCTCACATTCTTCTATCTCTCTTTCATAACCTCCTTTCCACATAGGTAGAATTCATGTCCATAATTTAATACTCTATTATAATACTTGCATCTCTGGTGCCTATAAAATCCGATGGGAGTTCCATACTGGCTTATTATGAGGCTGGTACTTTTTCTAACTAGATTTATTGTAGAGTCTTAACAATATAGTTGTTGTGCTATCTTTTTTGTACCTCTAATATTAAGAGTGATTATGTTATGTTCTCAATGCTAATTCTTATAACTTCTGGGTCTAATAATCGGATTCCTGATTTGCTTCGTTGATATAACTCTTTTAGTTTCCTCTTCCTTCTGACCAGTCTTTATGTAGGATTAATCTATCTTCCGATCTGTGACTCATGGTATTGGTTATTACCTTAGCCTTTCATGGGCATTATGGAATATCCATGATACAATCTTCTAACAATTCAATACTTGATCTATGCCCTGGGCTCATTTTTTTCTCTTATCGTATACTAGGATCTTCGAATCTTCTATGATTGTATATGCTACATGTATGAAACTTCGAACCTTTAAGTATGTTCATAACGTAACCAACTCTGGATCATAGATCGAATAATTCCTTTTATTCCATCTCAGCTTTCTTTAAACATAAGCTATTACTTTTCCTGATCTTTTTGCCCCTTGTTACATTCGTACTTAACTTATCTTAGTGCCCATATATTCGAAATTCCATACAACTCATATGATCCTGAATATCACTTCTAATCTTTACTCCCCGTTCATTAGCCACTGTAGGTGCCACTTTCTTAGGGAGTGCATACAATGTTGTTTTGAGAATATTATCATACGACCATTTCCTCTTTATGTCATTGTTCCGATATTGTAGCCTTCTTCCTTGTTTCCTCAGCTAGTATTTTGTCTAGTACATAGGGATGACCCTCTCACTCTTGTAAATATGCGAGCTTATTAAAGCATATACTTGATAGACCTTCTGATGTCCTTCCTTGCCTATACTTATCCGTAGTTATTTATCTTCACGCCCTTATGCTCATATGGTTGTTTCTAAACTGATATTTTAATTGCCTTTCTAGTGGAACTTTCTTTTATCCCCGTAACACTCATACGAGCTCTTATTTGAATGTATCTCAAGTATTATAATGATATTCTTCGAGGCTGAATTCTCCATGTTGGGTTATATTATTTTTATCTTACACGATCTGATGACTCGTCTGTAACCTCCTCTTTAGCCATAACCGGGATCTTCCTGGCCGATTACCAACTACTTGTTGGCCCATTCTCATATCAATAATCCTCGTAATATATCTTGGGTTATTTCCTTTTTGTTATCTTACGTCTCGCACTGGCTCTTTATTTATTAATAACAGCTCGGGCAGGAACCTTTACTCCTTCTCCTTGACGTCGTGCTTGCACAATATTCTTGAATCATAGCGTATCTATAATATTTGGATAAGTTCCATCTCGTTCCTCTTTCATTTATCCTATTCTTCCTTTACCATTCCATAGTCACTAGAATCACTTAATTCTGAGTTAATACCACATCACTCCATATTCCCCCCCTTTAGGGTTGTACTAAGAGTTGGATCTACGGCGACCGTCCTATCGATGATTCACCTTTTCATCTTTTGCATCCTTTCACATCATCGATTAATCTTACTCACCTTATAGTAATCATTCCGTACCAAGGATATCGGAATCCCTTACTCATGAGGGTGAAATTTAGTATAACTAGCACATACAGTCCTTTAAGCTAAATTGTGCTCACATTGCTTGCGGTAGGGAAGCGTTTTCCTGAATGATCATTCTCTGAATTTCATATGAATCTTCTTTTTAGTCCATTCTGTTATTGGAGGAACAAAATTTGAAGTTCTTATGATGGAGACTATCACTAATCACTCAATCCCTAATTCACGTTTAGTTTATCTTGTTCACCAATTGTAATGACCCGACCGGTCGTTTTTTAAATTTACGTACCAATCCCCAATTTAACTGTTCCCCTAAGTTCATTTCTGCTATTGTGGTTTGTCGGGAGGGTCGGTTCTGGAATTTGGAGTGTTTGGGACACTTAGTCCCTAATTGGGAGCTTTATAGTTGGAAAATGGCCCGTAATTGGAACAGTATTAAGACGACCTCGGAACGGAAATTCGATGGTTCCATTAGCTCCGTTAGGTGATTTCGGGGTTGGGAGCGCTTTCGGAATGTATTTTGGAGGTCCGTAGCTCAATTAGGCTTGCAATGCCGAAGTTTGAAATTTTGGCGAATCCGAACGATAGGTGAGATTTTGATCCGGGGGTCAGAATGGAATTCCGACAATTTCTGTAGCTTCGTTATGTGATTTTGGATATTTCCGCAAATTTTCAGGTCATTCGGACGTCGTTTGGTCGGGTTTTAGATCGAATATGTAATTCGGAAAGTTTCAAGGAATTTAGGCTTGAATTCAACGTGAATTATGAGTTTTGATGATGTTAGACATGTTTTGAGGATTGGAACAAGTTTGAATAAGGTATTAGGATGTGTTGGTGTGTTTGGATGAGGTCCCGGGGGCGTCGGGGTGTTTTCGGATGGTTAAACGGGAAGAAAACATGGAAAATTGCAGGTTTTGGTTGCTGGTTCTGTTGTTTTCGCCCCTGCGGAAATGGGACCACAGAGGCGAGTCCGCAGGAGCGGAATTTGGAGCGCGGAGGCGGGTTGGTTCGCGGGGGCGGACCTCTGTCCGCTTAGGCGGTATCGCTGGTGCGAGGGTGAGACCGTAGGAGTGGTCAAGAGGCGGAATAAGAAATCCGCAGAAGTGGATGATATACCGCTTATGCGAGTCCGCAGAAGCGGACCCTGGTTCGCAGGAACGGCATTCGTCGCAGGAGCGGTTGTTCGATCGCAAAAGCGGGCGCGCGGAAGTGCTCCTGGGCTCACAGAAGCGGAATGGGCCGGCCAGGCCTGGGGTTTCGCTGAAGCGACCAAATGGTCGCGGAAGCGGTTCCGCGGATGCGGAAAATGTCCGCAGAAGCAAAAGTTGCAGATGGTTTAATTATATCAGAAGTTAGAAATTTCAGAAACATTTCAAACATTGAGGGCTCGGCTTAAGGGGCGATTTGGGCAATTTTGAAGGGAAATTCAAGGGGTTTCTTCATGTAAACAACTATGGACTCAAATTATGATTATTGTTGATAATATTATGCAATTATCTCATAAATATGGAGGAATTTGGGGTATTTTATGGGGGGTTTTCACCCTTGGCTTGAATTTTAGAAAATCAAGGGTTTGAATGGGCAAATGGAGTCCGAATTTGGTAAATTTTATATGCTTAGACTTGTATTGAGACGAGGGTTCCGAATATGTAACATTCATAATTTTTCGAGAAGTGTACCGAAAGTCGGGTTTTGGCAACTTGTGGTTTTGGTGTATTTTGAATTGTTTTGATTGGGTAATGCCCAATTGGCCTATTTTGATGTGATTCTATTGATTTTTATCAGATACTACACCTGTGGAGGCCGGCATTCGCGGCAAGAGAGTTGTCTCTTATCGATTTTGTACCGGAGTCGAGGTAAGTGGCTTGTCTAACCTCATGTGGGGGAACTTTCACTCCTAGGATATATGTGATAGTTTAATTGCCTTGTACGCGAGGTGACGGGCATGTACATACGCTGGTTGTTGTAACACACTTTGCTTGAATTGTCCGATGCCTTGTACGCGAGGTGACGGGCATGTACATACGCTGGTTGTTGTAACACACTTTGCTTGAATTGTCCGATTAGTGATATTCCTATTCTTAGATGATTAAATTGTTACATCTACTCGGTATTCGTTAGAAAAGCATGATTAGATAGGGTTTAACTGTCTAATTGCCTAATTGTCTTACTTGAACTTCTTGATAATTGTTAGCACTAGTTTCGGTGAAGTTGTAGTTAAGCATATTATATTTTCTCTGTGTGTTTTCTTTATTTGTTGTATTGGAAGACTGTGGGTTCGATTCCCGGAGATCCCAGGGCTGTGGGTTCGATTCCTAGAGACCTGGAGTGGTATTGTTTGAGGACTGCGGGTTCGATTCCCGGAGATCCAAGGGCTGCAGTTTGATTCTCGGAGATCCTGAGATCATTGAGACACATCCTGAGGTATTGAGACATGGGCTGCAAGTTCGATTCCCGGAGACCCAGAGATACTGTTATTGGGACTGCGAGTTAAATTCTCGTAGCTCCTGGATTGTTGATTATAGAGTGTGACTGTGGGTTCAACTCCCACAGGTCCTAGGCTTGCTGATTGAGTTTTGTTGAGTTAGTTACTTGTTGTTGGTTAATTGTAGATGGTTATAGCAATCACTTTATTGATGTTATTTCAGATTCATTATTATTTAAACTACTTATTATTGTTACTATCATTATGTTATTGTTCTCTCGGTAGGGCCCTGACTTTCCTCGTCACTACTCCATCGAGGTTAAGCCTGGCACTTACTGAGTACCGCCGTGGTGTACTCATGCTACTCTTCTGCACACTTTTGTTGTGCATATCTAGGTACATCGGGACAGGCCCATACTAGGTGATCCAGCAGCACATTTGGAGACCTCGAGGTATGATCTTCTATGTCCGCAGATCCGGAGGCCCTCCTTCTATTCTGATAGTATTATTAGATGTTTTTCCCTTATTACGTACTCTTGAAGTATAGAGCCACAGTTGTATTTCTCTTTCAGTCTGTGTTACCCGTGGGATTCCGAGTCTTGGTGGTATTTTTATACAGTGTGTTTGACGAGTGTATGTTCCAAGCGGCACGGATTACATTCCTATATATATCATTTTTCCGCTATTTCTTGTTTAATGTTCACGAACTTATTTATTCCGCAATGTGTTAGGCTTACCTAGTCGCGGGGACTAGGTACCGTCATTGTCACACCTCCTTTTGGCGCGCCCACTACCCGGGGGTAGATGCGTAAGGGAGTTTTTCCAATTTAAGTGACAATATTCGAAATGAGATTATTCTATTTATTTCAGAGTCGCCACTTGGAATAAATTATGGTGTCCCAAGTCACCGATTTATTCATATCCCGAATCGAGGAAGTTTCGACTTTCCAAATGAGGTCTGCAAACCAGAAATTCTAAGTAAGGAATTCTGTTGACCCGAGGGAAGGTGTTAGGCACCCCCAGATCCCGTGGTTCTAGCACGGTCACTTCAATTATTATAAATGGCTAAAAATTCCTGATTTTATACATGCTTATAAATTATATGCTCTAATTAAAACTTTAAACCGCTCTATTAATTTGAAACCATACCAAAAGAAAGACTAATTACAGTATAGACTCGGATTTTGACAGATAGGTGAATAGTAAAAAAAAAGGTATCCAGATTACTTAGTTGAAACTATGCCAATTAAAACAATTGTTAGACTAGCCAAAAAAAAATTATTTAAGAGTGTATCCCTTAAGGTTATTTCCAATTAAACCCTGTACAAAATGACATCTTATTTTTTGCGGTTTGTTGATTTAGGAGCAAAGATTGCCTAAAATAAGGTGTAAACTAGTAAAAAATTAGTCGACTATGCCAGATGTGAGTATTTCATCATGGTTCATTACTTGGCATAAGATTATCCATAATATGGTGCGTCCCAATTTATTTATTTATTTATTTTTCCCTTTTTGTTTTACTTGGCTAACGCAATAGAATAACTAATGGTAGTCTTAAAACCCCTTATTGAAATTCTAGCGTCTATCTTATAAAATCCAAACCCACTATGTTTAGCCAATCAGTTGTTAATCTTCATTTAAATACTCAAATGCATAATCTGTAGATTGCCAAATTCGAAATGAAATATCCATTCAAACATTTAAATCTAATCTAACATGTAAACATGGAGCGGTCCCTACATACATATGAAAGAAATCAATTATTCTCCTAAATTAAACTCTAGATTAATTCGTGCGCGAATCCTAGATGACTAACATACTCACACATAGTGATCCAATGATGGAATCTGGTAAGATATTGAGTAAACTGACACGAATCGTAAACTAGGGTGCATTACTTAAAATATCAAAGACATAAATCATTTAACAATCCTAAATACTTCATCACTTAGGGAAATCAAATAAGAGATAAAGGCTTAACATATGAGTTTCTTCAAGTTCTAGTTACAAAACTATCTACAAACTTAAACTCAAATCAATTCCAATTATATAACAAGATACAGTAAAACCACACTACTAAATCATAGAACAAAAAACTGAACAAAAGGCAAAGAAAAGTAAACTATTCTGCTTCAACATCTTTATATCAACTTCCTTTGTCAGTTTTCATTTTTTCTCGACCAATATGGTTAAAAGAATATACCTGGAAATAGAACAGAAAGAGGAGAAGAAAAGATTAGCTGAGGCGAATATCGAGCAGCAACAATGAACAAAGATCAATAGCAGCTCAGTGACAAATGCAGTAAACCCAGGAAGATTTGAAACCAGACAAAACCAGAATATTCCAATTCAGACAGCTCAAAATAACTTTCAATAATGAAACACCGGAAATCCACGAAATCAACAGACAGAAGCTGAACTAAAGATGTCTCTTGGTGATTTAAAAATGAAGTTTTACTCTTCGAGATTCAATGGAACAGTAGGTTCTATAGCTCAACACACTGGTATCTCTCAAGTGTTTTTCAGGTTCTAACAGAAACAAAAGTAACTCTTGGGATTTGATTTGAACTCTCAAACTTTATTTTCTCCCTTCAAAGACTCAAAATCTCACTCAAATCTTTCTATCAAATCTGTTTTTGAATCCCTGTTTCAGAATATGTATATGAAAAAGAAAAGCTTAGTTCTTTTAAGGATGTGAATGTGTATTCTATGCCTTTTATCTCTGTTTTTCAGTATTCTGCCAGTGTGTATATTCTCTGTGTGTCCTAAACTCTGCATTCAGGGCCCCTATTTATAGCCAAACTTAACAGCCCTCTTGCAGCACCTTCTAATTATTTAAAACCAAACAAAAAACCCCACATTATTCCCCTGCTTTCCCACCTTCCACTGTCTAAGTATGGTTTCAACTATATAAAACTCCAAAGTGCAGAAAATTGGTGGAAAATCCCGCTGTCCAGCATGTCTTAATACCTTCTCCCATGTGCAATGCCTATTTTATTACTAAATCAAAACTGGCTCTTGGCCTCCACTACTTGGTGTCTAAATCTGAAGGTTAAAGCTACCCATTTTTAATTCTTTCATGCTGTTGGGACAGTGACTATGTGGCTTCTTTATTGTAACAGTCCCCTTTTCTTATTTTAAACCAATTCAAACAAATCCTTGCCTATTTCAACAGATTTAAACAGCTAAACAGATCCTTCAACCTTGCTATAACACAGAGTAAAATTTGGAGATCAGTGGATCTCCTTTCCAACTCAAACAAACAATTATTGAGGCACAAGGGCTGGATATAACTAGCTAAAGCATTTTTAGGCAGTTTTGATAACAACAAAAGAGAGAATAGAGGAATGATTTCAAGGAATATTTCAAACTAAAATTGATTAGTTGATTCAAATCTAATGTGTCTAAAAATGAACGAAACTAACTCCAAGTTCGAGCTGTGTCAACGAATGTAATTCGTCGCAATGTAATTAATCAAACAAACAAAACAGAATCAATCAACTAAAGGTCTAGCAAAAAATGGGGATAATCAGAAGAAAACAAGAAATAGAGGAAATCAAACAAAGCAAATTAAAACAAAAAAAAGAAACATGTAGAAATAAAGTAGAAGGTAGGAATCAGTACCACGAGTGCTTAAAATAGAGGCGACCTAGGCTTGCACTTGGACTCAATCGCTTGAAGTCTAACGGACCCTAATTGAATTGTTCTCAACTTGAGAATACCTCGATTAGGGTCTATTAACCTTCGATCTTCTCTTAAGTGAGCGGAATCTCAAGGTTTGAGTTCTAGGGTCTTTGACGTTCGCATTTGGGATTGAGATTTTCTGGTTGGATTTGAATCAAAATAACGGTGGTTAAGGTGTGAGGGAGGTCTGGTGAGTGTAGGTGGTGAGTTTGGGGTCAAGTAGAGGCGGCGCCGCCACTAGGAAATAGTGGCGGCTAACTAGGGTTCATGGCTACAAATTGATATTCGAAGGAATCTGGTATGATATGTGGATCGGGTTGAGGAGGTCTTGGGGAGTTTGGGATGTAGAAATGAAAGGGATTGGACCACCGGAATCGCCGTGAGGCGATTTCCGGTGGGTGGTGCACGGTGGTGGACGACGAAGGGTTTTCGTCTCTGATAGAGATGAGTAAGGAAGGGATTGTTTGGATTGGTGTGCAAAACGGGTCTTGGGGTTTTTTTGGTTAGGTTAGACATGAGAATTAATTCTGACCGTTGGATCACAAGAATCCAACGGCCAAGATCAATTGTTAAATAAAACGGGGTCGTTTTGAAGGGTAATAGGAACAGGTCACTGAACGGGTAAGGGTGGTTGGATCTAGACCATTGGATGGGGTGGGATCGAACGGTTGAGATGGTGTCATTGATTTTAAAAGTTGGGCTGGTGTTTCTTTTTTCGGATTTGGACTGGGTTTAATGAATGTTTGGGCCTGAATTTGGCCTAAGTCTTGGACAGCCCAATCCAAATTTTCTTTGTTTCCAAATCTTTCCCTTCTCTTTTAATTCCTAACAAAAAATTAAAATTCTGAATTACACTAAAAAAATCAAATTAACTCATAAAAACTACTAAATTAGTTATACTAACAATTTACACACATAATTAAACATCTATTAAATATAAAATCACACAACTAGGTATTTAGATATTAAAAACTCCAAAAATACACATTTTTGTTATTTTAATTTTTTTTTGTCAAATAAACTTGATTATTTCTAATCGATAAAATTAAATCCTAAAAAAAATGCAAATGTCATATTTTGGTATTTTCTTAATTTGACAAATAAACATGCGCATATAAAAATGCAAATGATAATTGAGAAGATCACACAAAAATTTACAAAAATCACACACAACACAAAACTATTGTATTTTATTTTACATTTTTTTATTATTTTGGGAGTAATTAATGTTAGACAAAAATCACGTGCTCACAGCTGCCCCTCTTTGCGTGGAAACACGAAGAGTTTTCTTGCAAAGAATAATGAGCAAGTACGAGCGATTTTTGTCCGTTCGAGCACTCAGTGTGAAGCATTTTATAAAGATCTTGACCGAGCCTTTGCTTCGGGAGGCCTCCTACATATCCTGGGCTAAACAGGAATCAGGTCAATGTAGTTCGGGAAATTTTGGTAGCTGGGACTACCGTGAACCGACACTTTGCTGTTACTGTTGCTATCGTTGCCGCTATTGCTGCTTACTGCTTACTGACCTCCTTATTACACCAAAAGAGAAATTAAAGTTGAAGCTAGCTATGCTATGAACTATGAGTTACAAGATTCCTATCTATGATTCTCTTGAAAACTTGATCTTGAATCTTAGTTGATTTGTTGTAGACCTCGATCTGAATCTTGATGCTCAACAAACTGTACGTGCTTGTTTATTTTTGTAACATTTAGTGAAATGGAATTGGCGGAACTCGTGACTTCATTCAGATTCGGAGCAATTCGCGCTTCTGTTTACTCTAACGTTTGAACTTGTTTCCTTTCGGTTCTTTTCCTTCTTTTCTTCATTCCGGATTGAGGTTCCACTCGTAGATTATCTCGATCCTTACGTCCCGAGGTCAAACCTATTTAGACAAATGAAACAAATAAACAAACGAAATTTTTCTGCCCCAGTTTTGCTAGGAAAATTTTGTGAGTTAGTTGTGACACAGAAAGTGATTAAAAAGACTCTTTGGTATTGGTTAAGAAAAATCACGGTATCACAAATAAACGTTCCACGGCTTTCTGGCCGGGATTTTGAAGAAGAGTTTCACAGCTTTCTGGCCGGAATTCAAACAATGTCTAATGGTTTTTGGCCGCTAGACCCTCGGTTTTTTGGCCGGGGTTAAAATAAATGGCTCCGCAGTTTTCTGACTGGGAGATCCTCGGTTTTCTGACCAGGAAGAAGAGTTTCAAGGCTTTCTGGCCGGAATTCAAATAATGTCTAACGATTTTTTGGCCGCAAGACCCTCGGTTTTTTGGCCGGGGTTAAAATAAATGGCTACGCAGATTTCTGACTGGGAGATCCTCGATTTTCTGACCGGGGATAAAAGTTTCACAACTTTCTGGCCGGAATTCAAACAATGTCTAACGGTTTTTTTGCCGCAAGACCCTCGGTTTTTTGGCCGGGGTTAAAATAAATGGCTCTGCAGTTTTCTGACTAGGAGATCCTCGTTTTTCTGACCGGGAAGAAGAGTTTCATAGCCTTCTGGCCGGAATTCAAATAATGTCTAACGGTTTTTTGGTCGCAAGACCCTCGGTTTTTTGGCCGGGGTTAAAATAAATGGCTCCACAATTTTCTGACTGGGAGATCCTCGGTTTTCTGACCGGGAAGGAGAGTTTCACGGCTTTCTGGCCGGAATTCAAACAATGTCTAATGGTATTTTTGCCGCAAGACCCTCGATTTTTTGGTCGGGGTTAAAATAAATGGCTCCGCAGTTTTCTGACTGGGAGATCCTCGGTTTTCTGACCGGGAAGAAGAGTTTCACGGCTTTCTGGCCGGAATTCAAACAATGTCTAACGGTTTTTTGGCTGCAAGACCCTCGGTTTTTTGGCCGGGGTTAAAATAAATGGCTCCGCAGTTTTCTGACTGGGAGATCCTCGGTTTTCTGACCGGGGATAAAAGTTTCACGGCTTTCTGGCCGGAATTCAAACAATGTCTAACGGTTTTTTGGCCGCAAGACCCTCGGTTTTTTGGCCGGGGTTAAAATAAATGGCTCTGCAGTTTTCTGACTGGGAGATCCTCGGTTTTCTGACCGGGAAGAAGAGTTTCACGGCTTTCTGACCGGAATTCAAACAATGTCTAACGGTTTTTTTGGCCGCAAGACCCTCGGTTTTTTGGCCGGGGTTTAAATAAATGGCTCCGCATTTTTTTGACTTGGAGATCCTCTGTTTTCTGACCGGGAAGAAGAGTTTCACGGCCTTCTGGCCGGAATTCAAACAATGTCTAACGGTTTTTTGGCTGGGAGATCCTCGGTTTTCTAACCGGGGATAAAAGTTTCACGGCTTTCTGGCTGGAATTCAAAAGTAATGTCTCACGGCTTTCTGGCCGGAATTCAAAAGTAATGTCTCACGGCTTTCTGGTCGGAGAGACCCTCAGTTTTCTGACCGGGGTCCAAACGGATATTGGACTAACATGATTTGATTCTCTTTTTGGAGTTTTCATTTTCTTTTCTTTTATTCTTCCTTTTGGGCCTTCTTTTAGGTATTTTCTTTTTTAACCATCAACAAATGCATAAGATAAAGCTTTTGAAAAGAAACTTCCCTTTTTATGTGTTTTCCTTGTTCCAGAGCCATTTAAATGCTTGCATACTTCACTTCTTTAGCCGCATCTTCTCCTTGCACAGTTAAATAGACCTGCTTTCAACAAAGAACATTTTATTAGTTGAAAAAGTGGTTGACTTTGTGGCCTTGATTATCTTCATTGCTTGATCCTTGTCTCATTTCCATTGAGAACTTTGCCACCGATTGTCTTTGGGGATGACTTCTTTCCAAACTGACCGGGTTCATCCTCGGGATTCCACGAGGATTTTCTGTGTGGGTTCTTTCCTTCTGCTTCATTCCGTCTCTTCTAAGACCTTAGCCTTTGATTTCCATTTTCTTCCTAACCTTCGTTTCTTTGGAAACAATCGATCATTACGATCCAATCGGGGATTGTATCAATACACCACTGAGGCTGGTTTTTTCTTCTTTACCAGGCGTAATTCTGTATAAACAGCCCTGTCACCTTTCTTTATAATAATTTCAGAATTCAAAGTTAAAATGAAAGGGATTCAAAGAAAAATGGATAAAGAATGGAAAAAATGTATCGAAGATAGAGGAGTCCCTTTCGGGGAAAAAGAAGGACTTATCTAAGGTATATGCTGACTTTAAACCAACATGACATGCTTCTCGGACTAGATGCTTGACCGTCACATACTCCCATTTCCTTATGAACCAAAACGGGTCTATGTTTCCAAGCTAAGGAGCCGTGCCAGGACCTCTTGTGGTGAAACACCCTTTTCGGTTGATAGCGCCCTTTTGTGGGTTTTCGCCAATCGAACTCTCTCGTTCCTCTTCTTACCATCGCCAGATAGCACTCTTTGCGAGTTTTTTACCAACAAGCTCTCTCATTTTGTATTTCTCTACTTCCATCGTCTTATGGTGCCCGAAGGTTTTCACCAATAAGAATCTCTCATTTTATTTCTTTTCATTCCAGAAGCTTCGGACCGCAACAACGATGTTTTCTCAGTTTCTAATCGATCTTGAAGGACTTGTACTCGGTTTGGGTAACAAGAATTGTGGACGAAATTACAACTTTGGAATCATCTTGACGGATCTAAACCGAATCAACAATATCATCTGCCCCAGTTTCATTTTTTGGGGAAATTGGGATTTTTGGTTTGGTGTGACTGAACCTCAGGGAGAGGTTGCCTACGTATCCTTTCGGAATCAAGTCAGAACGTAGTTCAGGAACTTTGTTTTGTTTTGTTTTGTTTTGTTTTTTTTTCTTTTTAATTTTCCAAAGAGGGTAGCCAAAGAAAGGTAACCGGCTCAAAGGGTTTACAAAAGGGTTGGTAGTGTTTGGGTAGCGGGAATAAAAGCCTTCAATCATTTCGACTTGTAAGGACATCATCGAAGCAAATTCAGACATAATACCTTTTGACAACATCTGCATTCACAGCTATCTCAGGATCTTTTCCTTCCATATCTCCCAAGTATAATGCTCCTCTCGGCAGTATCTTCCTGATGATGTATGGTCCCTTCCAATTAGGAGCAAATTTTCCTTTCGCTTCCTGGTGATGTGGAAGAATGCATCTTAAAACCAACTGACCTACTTCGAAATTTCTTGGTCGTACTTTCTTGTTGTAAGCACGAGCCATTCTTTGTTGGTACAGTTGTTCGTGACAGACCGCAGCCATTCGCTTTTCATCGATCAAAGTTAATTGCTCCAATCGAGTCTTAACCCACTCGCTATCTTCAATCTCGGCTTCAACAATCGTACGAAGTGAAGGAATTTCTACCTCTACCGGTATCACAGCCTCGATCCCATAGACTAGCAGGTATGGAGTTGCTCCTACCGATGTGCGTACTATAGTACGGTATCCTAGTAAGGCGAACGGTAATTGTTCATTCCACTGTCTAGAACTCTGGATTGTTTTTCTCAAAATCTTTTTAATGTTTTTGTTTGCTGCTTCAACGGTACCATTGGCTTTGGGCCGATAAGGGGTGGAGTTCCTATGCGTTATTTTAAATTGCTCACATATTTCTTCCATCAAACGACTATTCAAGTTCGCAGCATTGTCTGTGATGATAGTTGCAGGTATACCAAAACGACAGATAAGATTTGAGTGTACAAAATCCACCACGGCTTTCTTAGTGACTGATTTGAGAGTGACGGCTTCGACCCATTTTGTGAAATAATCAATAGCGACCAGTATGAATCAGTGCCCATTCGAATCTTTCGACTCAATCGGGCCTATAACATCCATTCCCCAGGCGACAAATGGCCACGGCGCTGACATAGGATGTAGCTCAGTTGGAGGTGCATAAATCAGATCTCCATGTACCTAACATTGATGGCATTTTCGGACAAAACCGAAACAATCTTTCTCCATGGTCATCCAATAATAACCTGCTCGAAGGATTTTCTTGGCTAAGACATACCCATTCATATGAGGCCCGCATACTCCTGCATGTACTTCGTGCATGATTCTTCCTGGTTCTTCTACATCGACACACCTTAAGAGGTTAAGATCCGGGGTTCTTTTATACAAGACCTCGCCGCTCAAAAAGAAACCACCTGCATGTCGCCTAATGGTCCTCTTTTGATCTCAAGTAGCATGTCGGGGTATTCTTGCATTTTCAAAAATCTCCTGATATCGTAGTACCATGGCTTGACGATTGGTCCTTCTTCGATTGCATTGCAATAACCGTGGCTTTCCCTGATTTGGATTTCCAAGGGATTGACATGGGCGTTGCCCGGATAAGGTAGCATTGAAGCTAAAGTGGCAAGTGCGTCAGCTAGTTCATTGTGACATCATGGGATATACTTGAACTCTATCGATGCAAATCGCTTGCCAAGAATATTCACGTGTTGTCGGTAAGGGAGGAGTTTAACGTCCCGAGTTTCCCATTCACCTTGAGATTGTTTGATAATTAGATCCGAATCTCCCATGATCAACAAATCTTCGACGCCCTGATCAATTGCCATGTTCATGCCCATGATACAAGCTTCATACTCAGCCGTATTGTTCGTGCAGAAGAAACGGAGCCTAGCCGTGGCCGGGTAATGCTGACCAGCGGGAGAGATCAAGATTGCCCCAATCCCTACACCTTTAGCGTTTACCGCCCCATCGAAAAACATTTTCCAAGCATGACTGTCCTCCGAAACAAATTCTGTCGTATTTACCTCTTCATCAGGAAAGTAGGTATTCAATGGTTGATACTCTTCGTCGATCGGGTTCTCGGCAAAGTGGTCTGCCAATGCTTGGGCCTTCATTACCGTGCGAGTGACATAGACTATGTCAAACTCAGTGAGCAGGATTTGCCATTTCGCCAATCTTCCGGTGGGCATCGGTTTCTGAAATATATACTTCAAAGGATCCAACCTGGTAATGAGGTGAGTCGTATGGGCTTGGAGGTAGTGTCTCAATTTCTGAGCGACCCAAGTTAAAGCACAACACGTTCTTTCCAGAAAAGTATACTTGACCTCATAACTAGTGAATTTCTTGCTCAGGTAGTAGATTGCCTGCTCTTTCTTCCCTGTCGCATCATGTTGTCTGAGGACACAACCAAAAGAGTTTTCCAAGAGTGTTAAATACAAGAAAAGAAGTCTCACTGGCTCTGGCGAGACTAAGACTGGAGGGTTTGACAAATATTCTTTGATTTTGTCGAAAGCTTCTTGACATTCAGTTGTCCATTTGATTGCAGCGTCTTTCTTCAACAACTTGAATATGGGTTCACATGTGGAAGTCAACTGGGCGATGAACCTACTGATGTAGTTTAATCGGCCCAGAAGACTCATTACGTCTTTCTTTGTTCTGGGAGGAGGAAAATCCCGGATGGATTTTATATTTGTGGGATCTAATTCAATACCTCTTCTACTGACTATGAAACCCAAAAGCTTACCTGACGGGACTCCAAAAGCGCATTTGGCCGGATTCCACTTCAAATCGTACTTCCGCAACCTCTCAAAGAATTTCCTCAAGTCTCGTACATGATCGCCTTGAGTTTTGGATTTGATGATCACATCGTCCACGTACACCTCTATTTCCTGATGCATCATGTCGTTGAAAATGGCAGTCATAGCTCTCATGTATGTTGCTCCAGCGTTTTTCAAACCGAATGGCATGACTCGGTAACAGTAAGTTCCCCAAGGTGTGGTAAAAGCAGTCTTCTCGGCGTCCTCTTCATCCATCAACACTTGATAATATCCCGCATAACAATCCACAAATGATTGTATCTCATGTTTGGCATAGTTATCAACAAGGATGTGGATGTTTGGTAAAGGAAAGTTATCTTTAGGACTTGCTTTATTCAAATCTCGGTAGTCAACGCATACTCGAGTTTTTCCGTCCTTCTTTGGCACGGGCACAACATTAGCCAACCACGTGGTGTATTGTACCACTCGAATTACCCATATTTTTAACTGCTTAGTGATTTCTTCTTTGATTTTATCACTGATGTCAGTTTTGAACTTCCTTTGCTTTTGTTGCACTGGGCGACAGTCAGGGTAGATTGTCAACTTGTGCACCACTAGATCGGCTCCTAATCCTGGCATGTCATCGTAAGACCAAAAAAACACGTCTTTAAATTCAAACAAGAGTTGGATTATTGCATCTCGTGTTTTCTCATCGGTGTGGATGCTTATCTTGGTCTCTCGGATCTCTTCAACAGTTCCCAAATTAACCGGTTCGGTATCATTCAAGTTTGGCTTAGGTTTATTCTCAAAATGTTCCAATTCTCAATTTATTTCCCTAAAAGCCTCTTCTTCATCGTATTTTGGTTCTTGGTTCATTATTTCCAGATTAGGTGGCGTGTTCGGATTTGAGCATGAGCTCCGCAAGCATGTCATGTTATTTAAGGCCGCATTATTAGGACTGAAAAGGAAGAATAAATAACAAAATTAGAAAGAGTGCAAAATGATGAAATATTTATTTCATTTTCTTGGAATTTTCTGAAGATAAACAAAGTTACATTGGGAAGACCAAAAATACAAGAAAACAAAGAAAAACATCCAAGCTACGTCCTGAAGTAACTTGTGATGAAGGAAAAGTGACAGGACAAATCTACCAGAACTCCCGCCTGACTGGGAAGGGTGTGTCTTTCCAATTTTGCAATTTAGCTTCTGGGCCCACATACAGCACCTCATCGGTGCTTGCTCCTTCTCACAATTGAACCAAGTTAACATCGCAAAGCATTTGCCTCATGGCCCCACATATTTCTTCAATTTCCTCTGATGTGAAGACCTCATCTTCTTCTTATTCACTATATCTTGGTCGAACAAAAGTTTGGTACAGATGTGGCAATGGTCGTGGCAGAACCCATCCTTTCTCCTTTCTCTTATTGGCCCATCTCTCATCTTCAGAGGTTGGGCGAAAGCCTACTCCGAAGAACTTTTTAGTTGTGGGCAAAGTTATCAGCTTTGACACTCCTTGCAGGAATTTCCCAAACCTTTTCCTGGCTGGAAGCCGTGTTTGATCATTTCTTTTGCCACCACGATGGAGGCATTAGACAAAAAGGGTTGGGAGAGAGGGTTCCCTTCTTCGTGTTGATCTGCCAACACAACCTCGAAAGCTTGATAAACGATGTGTTCGCTTCCTTCTTCCGCTTCTAAGCATGGGATGGATGGATCTCGATAAATTGATTTCTTGTCTTCCCCGTGGACCACGATCTATTGTCACTTGTGTTCAAATTTTAACATCCGATGGAGGGTAGAGGGCACAGCCCCAGCCGCATGAATCCATGGTCTTCCCAGAAGAAAGTTGTAGGAAGTGTCCATATCCAGAACTTGAAATGTCACTTCGAAATCCACCGGGCCGATGGTCATAATCACATCAATCTCTCCGACCGTATCTCTCTTCACACCATCAAAGGCTCGCACGCATATGTTGTTGGACCGAATCCTTTCAGCTCTGATTCCTATGCGGCCTAGAGTAGAAAGTGGGCATATGTCTACTCCTGAACCCCTATCAACCATGACCCTCTTCATGTAGTAGCCTTCGCATTTGACAGTCAAATGCAAAGCTTTGTTGTGGGCCGCACCTTCCTAAGGTAAATCAGCTTTACTGAAAGAAATCTGATTGATTGCGAAGAATCTCTCCGTCATTCTTTCAAGTTGTTCGGATGAAGTCTCAATAGGCACATATTCCTCATTCAAGGCCTTTAACAAAACCTTCTGATGTTCAGTAGACTTCATTAAAAGGGACAACATCGATACCGGCTCCGGGTATTTGCGCAGTTGGTCTATCACCTCATAGTCAGGCATTTGCATCTTCTGAAAAAAGACCTCTGCCTCTTCAGCACTTACAGGTTTTTTTGATGGGAAACGACTTTGTGTGGCGTTATTTACCTCCTGTGTGTTTAAGTACTTTTGCCCCAGGATGCTTCCAGATGAATCTCCTGCAACCTCTTTTCCTTTGCGTGTAACGAGTGTCCGTTGGTATCTCCAAGGTACAGCGGATGGATCTGTCATAGGTTCTTGTTGCACAAGTGAAATAACCATGGGTTCATCTGGTTTCGGGCCACATAGGTTCCTTTGGTACATACACTGCTGTTTCCCTCTTCAAGTGGAACTTCTTGGGGGCACCTATTGACGATGGTTTTTCCACTCGGCCTCGCGGGAGGTAAAGAACTCCATTCTTTTGAGATGATGCTTTCAATTCGATCATCTTTTCAGATCTAGTCTCGGGAACTTCAACCTTTTTCCCCACTTTCTCTTGTTTCGGGGCAACATCGGGCCGCTTCTCTATGTTGGCGATGGCAATTATCGCTTTTAAGGCTGGGTCAAATTCCTTATCGTCATAAATCATCCAAACCACTGGCCCGTTGTTGTGGGTTGGCAATGGGTTATTTGTCACATTTAGGATGTCTTCATCTGCAAAGACTATCCTCCCTTGATTGATCAGATCTTGCACCGCCTTCTTCAAAGTCCAACAATTGTCGGTGCTATGTCCCTCAACGCCTAAATGATAGGCACAGTATATTCCTTGCTGGTAGGTAGGAGAGTCCGGATTCTGCCTGTTCTGTGGAACGGGCTGCAATAGGTTCTCTTGCCTGAGTTTTGGAAAAAGAGTGGAATACGGCTCCCCAATCGGTGTAAAGCTCATTTTGGGTGGCTCATGGTGGCGGGTGTTATTTGGTCGGGGGTTGTATTGGTTTGGGTAAGGAGGTTGGTTTCTTTGGAATGGAGGTGGATTTCTGTTGGCTGGTGGTTGCTGCCGTGCAAAAGGTTGAACGTTTATGACTGCGTAGGGTGGAGGCGGAGGAGCATAGGTCATGCTGTGGTGTGAATAGTAATGTTGGGGGGCTCTTTCGGAGAATACCTGCCTTGAGGTTTGATATCTTCTATCTTCTACTGCCGCCATGGCAGTTTCCTCCTTCTTTTTGCTTCTGGGCATCCCTCCAGACCCGCCTTGGATGGCTTGGGAAATTGCCCGAATGGCCGCTTGACTCAAAATTTGACCTATTTTTAAGCCGTTTTCCACCATTTCTCCAATCTTGATTGCTTCGGCGAAAGGTTTTCCCATTGCCGACATCATATTTTGAAAGTAGTCTGGCTCTTGAGCTTGGAGAAAAGTCGTGACCATTTCAATTTCGTCCATAGGGGTTTCACCCTGGATGCTTGCTCTCGCCATTTGATGGCATATTCTCTGAAGCTTTCTGAGGGCTTCTTCTTTAAGTTCGATAAGGAATTCCTGTCTGGCGCAATGTCGATGTTGTATTGGAATTGTTTCACAAAATCTCTTGCCAAATCATCCCAGATGTGCCATCGAGATATGTCTTGATCCATATACCATTCTGATGCTATCCCGATCAAACTTTCTCCGAAGTATGCCATCGGCAATTCTTCCCTGCCGCCGACGCCTCGCAATTGATTGCAGTATTTCTTTAGATGAGCAATGGGTTCGCCATGCCCGTCATACCTTTCGATCTTCGGTGTCTTAAAGCCTGATGGCTAATGGACATGCGGGAACATGCATAAATCGGCGTAAGATACACTTTTTGCCCACTTAGACCTTGCATGTTTTTCAGGCTCTGTTCCAAGCTTCTCATTCTTTTTGCCATTTCATCCCGCTCGGGAGCTTTTGGATTTTGGCTTGGTAGGAACTCACATCGAGGTGGCTGAGGATATATATTGGCTGCAACCTGGGTATGGTCCCGTGTAAGGGGTGGTGCTGGGAATGTAAAGAACGCGGAATCAAAGAAAGGAGTATGTGCGGCGGGATGCATCGTGACTGGAACTGGCAAATCAACTGACGTTCTTGCGGATGTATCTAATATTGTCACCCGAGGATAGGAAGTGGAGGGTGATTCGGAGAGGGTCGTGGCATTAGAATACCCAAATAGAGTAGGTGGGTAATTGATGGGGGTATTGGAAATCCCACTTGATCTGAGAAGAATTTCAGGGAACCCAAGGATCAGACTTGGGGGATCTTTCCCATTGTTCCAATCGTCTAACATCTCGAGCATGCGGCAGCGCAAAATTCTATTCTCCTCCAAAGCTACTGACTCAGTAGCCGGGATGGTTGTCAAGGAGCTTTCTTCCGAAATGGGAATGGTTGATAGGGGGATTTCCGAAGACATGTTGGCACCTCTTTTTGACCTAGTGAAATAGGGATGAGTACTTTCGGGCTGCTGAACTTTTCCTTTGGACCTTGTGAAGTATGAATGTTATGCGAGATTACCACAAAATCAACCACTCTTTACTAAAACCTGGAGTTTGGCAAACAAACAGTTAGTCTGAAACAACATAACAGATAAGTAATCTCACGTTGGGTGTGATGCACTTATACAGATGATTGTGTTGCTACATGTACTTGATTGCGATGCGTCATTCCGGTTTGTATTTTCCTTTGCTTTCATCCTTTATCAATCTTCATTTCTTTTAACTTTCCCCCCCCTTTTTTATTATTTTTTTTTTTAGTGATGGTCGAATCTTATGTGGATTGCCTACGTATCATGTCCCCGCATGAATCAGACCGGGCGTAGTTCGGAAACAATAGACATAAGATATGAATGAAATGTTCTTGAATTTTATTTCAACAAACTTCAATCTTGAAACACTTTGCAAAATGACAACAATGGAGGAAAACTTTTAAAGGACAAACACACTCTAAAAATAAAAGACTCTTCTAAGCATGTTCCAACGCCTCGAATCTTTGCGCCTGGGGGGCGTTGTTTGGCCTTGCTGCGGTTCTTGGTGTAAGATCTCTCTGTAGACTCCCCAACTCTGCCATGACTTGGTGGACACATTCCATGATTGAAGAGAAAAGGGTAGACCGGGGTACTTGTTCGCAGGTCATGCATCTTATAGTGATGTAGTGCCCGATTTTATTGATCCTGACCCGGATCATGTCTTTTTCTCTAAGCAGCTGCCCTTTGTGTCGGTTCTTTTCCCCTAATAGTTGAGCGTTACCGGAGACTTGGTCCAAGAACCTATCTATTTGTCTTTCCATCCATGCCATTAAGTCGTGGCAACGGTCTCTATCTACTTTGGAATCCCGGACTTGCCTGAGAATTTGCTCTCTAAAAGCGGCATTTGCTTTCCTTAAATCAACGATGATTGCCCCATAATCTTTCTCTACTTGTTGTAGACGGAGTGCTTCTTGGTGGGCTGCTCTCTTCCATTTTGTCCGGATTGCAACCAAAGCCGCTTCTGCCTTCTCCAAGTCTTCCTGGTGTTCAAAGGATTTCCTTTCCAAATCGTTTATAAGCATCTCATCATTCCGACTTCTCCTTGACCTTTCTGCGGTCAATTGCATCTCCTGAATTTGAGTTCGGAGTGTTTCTCTTTCCTGCTCCCAACCGGCCCTTTCCCGATCGAAATCAGCCTGTTGTATGTCCATGGCAACTTCCAGAATTCCCTTGTCTTCTTTTAAAGTGTTAATGCAAGATCGGAAATCTTGCGTTGTCTCATGCTTAGCCTCCCTAACACTGGTTTCTATCTCTTTCTCCCAATCGACGGCATACTTTACCGACCTTTCTAACCTTTGCTCGAACATTGATTGGTTGTGGAGCCATTCAAGATATGCGAGGCTCACTTCTCCCCGTTCTCGATCGGCAACCATTTCGTCGATGTCGGAGAGTCGACTACCGAACCATACCTTTTGTGCATAAGTCTCTCTTGGGGGCTCCTCCGTCGCAAATTCCCATGTAAATGATCGCATATCTTCAATCGGGGGCCTTTTCTGTTCTCTACCCAACTGCCGCATGACACGTAGCGGGGCATATGGTTGGAAACCCCTGAAGCCCATTAGTTTGTAGAATGGGCGATATGTCGATATGTGCATGATTTTAGTAGAAGGGAACCAATAATAATTCCAGGTAAGTCGATCTGCTCTCAAAGAGTTGAGAAGTTCTTGCCAAGTCCTTAAATCTTCTGGAAGGTTGCAACGGGCGGCTCTGTTTGTATGACAACGAATATAATTCAGCCAGTCCGCGTTGAACTCTATCACAATTGGGTGATGATAGAGATGCTCTACAAACCACATTTGTAATAAGGTATTACAACCTTCAAAATAATCATGTCCTTCTTGGCCTCGAGTTAAGGCCCGGAAGATGTCTCCTAGGATCATAGGAAGAATAATGTGTTCCTCATTACTCTGTAAATATGAGACCACCACAGCCAAACGGATTCTGATGCGTCCACCATGTTCGGGAAAAACCATGGTTCCCAAAAAAGCGATCATAAAGGCATAGATTCTTAAGTCTCCCCAGGCGTCATAATTCAACTGGTTAACAAACTCAGTGTTTGAGAAATTCTCGAACCCTTTCTTATCACCAAATCTGTCGTAGAGATACTCCAGTGGCACCCAACCGTTCTCCAAACAACCCATGGGAACTCGTCGGAGACATAACTTCTTCAAGAAATTATTCACACCCATTTGCCTAGGAGCTGCAGGTCTCTTTTTGTGCAAATCTCTTCCAATCCCTGTGAGTCCGCCCAGTTCTTCCAAAGTGGGTGTCATTTCGCTATCCCGAAATCTGAACACATTGCTTGTTGAGTCCCAAAAACTCACTAAAGCTCTGATCACATTTTTGTCCGGTTTTATCATCATAATGTCTGAAAGAAACTTGAGGTGCTTATGGACTTGATTTCTTTCCCACGCCGAAAAACTAGTCCGCCATTTATAGAGCTGACCCGGGGTCTTATCCTGGACCATGAACATGGGTGGCATTTCATCTCTCGCCCTTTTCTGGCCGATTCTTTGCGATGAAGTCATGCTGATCCTAGAAAAATGAAACTTAAGATTTTATTTTTTTTTCAAATTTTATTTTTATTTTTTATTTTATTTTTTTATTATTACATAAAAAAACGAATCTTGTTAACACGGCCTTTCAGCACTTGAAGAAGATTTGAAGGCTGTACAACAGGATACCAATGTGATGTCTACATTCTATTTTTGCAAAATTAGTCCTTCGGCGCCCCTTTTGAAGCGTTTGGCTATTTTTGCAAAACTTTCCTAACTCTCGACCAAGGACAAAAATTCCTAATTTTAATATTTTTATTTCTTTTTTTGAAAAATCAGCATTAGTTGAGCCCGATATGGGTTGCCTACGTATCTCACGTTCGGTGAGAATCAAACTTGCGTAGTTCGAAAATAAAAGAACTAAATCATTTTAAAAAAAACAAACTATTTTTAAACAGTATTTCTAAAACAAATTATTTTCAGAGAAACTAACCTATCTTTAATTTTTTTTTTTGAATTTTTCAAAAATTATTTTCTAAGGATCTAAGAAAATTTATTTGGAATTTTTTGCATTTTTCAAAAAGGAAAAATTTTAAAGAAACTAACTATTTAGAATTAAAAAAATTTATTCGGGGATTTTTTTTTTCTTTCATTTTTTTTTGCAAAAATTATTTTCCAAGAAAAGCATCTCGTTTTCCATTAATTTGATTGACATCTTCCACTTCTTACCCTCTTTTTTTTAATAACAAACCGGTCGGCATATAAGATCGAAACAAATAAATGCACACAGAAAGATGCAACAAGTTGGTCTTTTGTTTCAGGTACACCTGTCCTAGACAGACCCAACCCCTGTGTTGAGCCTCCTAAGTCAAATATGCACATGATGCAAATAAACGTTCCTATCGGGGATCCGGCATAAGGTTTTGTTATTCAAAGTCATCATCCTGTTTGGAAAAAGTGTCTAGACTGGCTTTAACTCGAGCGGACAACTCGAGCAGAAGAGTGTCAGTGCACCGGTAGCATGGCTTTCCGGCTTAATTGACAAAAATCTCCGCCTAAACATGTGTGACTACAAATCTTTCACCGGGTGCCAAGCACCACAGCTATCTTGAGAAAAACGGGCTATGTCCAGCAAATGCCCGATATTATATTTCAAAAGACTCGGAAGAGGAAAAATGGGTATCGGCACAATTTATATACAATTCACAAAATATCAAAGCGGTAAAAACAACATTTAGCACATTAATACAAACATATAATAAAATCAGATAATAAATAAGATAATTATTCAAAGCTCGAATTCTTAAACCCTGAACCAGAGGTTCTGGGTCTGCGTCCCCAGCAGAGTCGCCAGAGCTGTCACGCCTCCTTTTGGCGCGCCCACTACACGGGGGTAGATGCGTAAGGGAGTTTTTCCAATTTAAGTGACAATATTCGAAACGGGATTATTCTATTTATTTCAGAGTCTCCACTTGGAATAAATTATGGTGTCCCAAGTCACCAATTTATTCATATCACGAATCGAGGAAGTTTCGACTTTCCAAATGAAGTCTGCGAACCAGAAATTCTATGTAAGGAATTCTGTTGACCCGAGGGAAGGTGTTAGGCACCCCCAGATCCCGTGGTTCTAGCACGGTCGCTTCAATTATTATAAATGGCTAAAAATTCTTGATTTTATACATGCTTATAAATTATATGCTCTAATTAAAACTTTAAACCGCTCTATTAATTTGAAACCATACCAAAAGAAAGACTAATTACAGTATAGACTCGGATTTTGACAGATAGGTGAATAGTAAGAAAAAAGGTATCCGGATTACTTAGTTGAAACTATGCCGATTAAAACAATTGTTAGACTAGGCAAAAAAAAAACAATTTATTTAAGATTATATCCCTTAAGGTTATTTCCAATTAAACCCTGTACAAAATGACATCTTATTTTTTGCGGTTTGTTGACTTAGGAGCAAAGATTGCCTAAAATAAGGTGTAAACTAGTAAAAAATTAATCGACTATGCCGGATGTGAGTATTTCATCATGGTTCATTACTTGGCATAAGATTATCCATAATATGGTGCGTCCCAATTTATTTATTTATTTATTTTTCCCCTTTTTTTTACTTGGCTAATGCAATAGAATACCTAATGGTAATCTTAAAACCCCTTATTGAAATTCTAGCGTCTATCTTATAAAATCCAAACCCACTATGTTTAGCCAATCAGTTGTTAATCTTCATTTAAATACTCAAATGCATAATCTGTAGATTGCCAAATTCGAAATGAAATATCCATTCAAACATTTAAAGCTAATCTAACATGTAAACATGGAGCGGTCCCTACATACATATGAAAGAAATTAGTTATTCTCCTAAATTAAACTCTAGATTAATTCGTGCGCGAATCCTAGATGACTAACATACTCACACATAGTGATCCAATGATGGAATCTGGTAAGATATTGAGTAAACTGACACGAATCGTAAACTAGGGTGCATTACTTAAAATATCAAAGACATAAATCATTAAACAATCCTAAATACTTCATCACTCAGGGAAATCAAATAAGAGCTAAAGGCTTAACATATGAGTTTCTTCAAGTTCTAGTTACAAAACTATCTACAAACTTAAACTCAAATCAGTTCCAATTATATAACAAGATACAGTAAAACCACACTACTTAATCATATAACAAAAAACTGAACAAAAGGCAAGGAAAAGTAAACTATTCTGCTTCAACATCTTTATATCAACTTCCTTTGTCAGTTTTCATTTTTTCTCGACCAATATGGTTAAAAGAATATACCTGGAAATAGAACAGAAAGAGGAGAAGAAAAGATTAGCTGAGGCGAATATCGAGCAGCAACAATGAACAAATATCAGCAAGAGCTCAGTGACAAATGCAGCAAACCCAGGAAGATTTGAAACCAAACAAAACCAGAATATTCCAATTCAGACAGCTCAAAATAACTTTCAACAATGAAACACCGGAAATCCACGAAATCAACAGACAGAAGCTGAACTAAAGATGTCGTTTGGTGATTTAAAAATGAAGTTTTACTCTTCGAGATTCAATGGAACAGTAGGTTCTATAGCTCAACACACTAGTATCTCTCAAGTGTTTTTCAGGTTCTAACAGAAACAAAAGTAACTCTTGGGATTTGATTTGAACTCTCAAACTTTCTTTTCTCCCTTCAAAGACTCAAAATCTCACTCAAATCTTTGTATCAAATCTGTTTTTGAATCCCTGTTTCAGAATATGTATATGAAAAGTTTTAAGGACGTGAATGTGTATTCTCTGCCTTTTATCTCTGTTTTTCAGTATTCTGCCAGTGTGTATATTCTCTGTGTGTCCTAAATTCTGCATTCAGGGCCCCTATTTATAGCCAAACTTAACAGCCCTCTTGCAGCACCTTCTAATTATTTAAAACCAAACAAATACCCCATATTATTCCCCTGCTTTCCCACCTTCCACTGTCTAAGTATGGTTTCAATTATATAAAACTCCAAAGTGCAGAAAAATGGTGGAAAATCCTGCTGTCCAGCAGGTCTTAATACCTTCTCCCATGTGCATTGCCTATTTTATTACTAAATCAAAACTGGATGGCCTCCACTACTTGGTGTCTAAATCTGAAGGTTAAAGCTACCCATTTTTAATTCTTTCAGGTTGTTGGGACAATGGCTATGTGGCTTCTTTATTATAACAGTCCCCTTTTCTTATTTTAAACCAATTCAAACAAATCCTTTCCTATTTCAACAGATTTAAACAGCTAAACAGATCCTTCAACCTTGCTATAACACAGATTATAATTTGGAGATCAGTGGATCTCCTTTCCAACTCAAACAAACAATTATTGAGGCAAAAGGGCTGGATATAACTAGCTAAAGCATTTTTAGGCAGTTTTGATAACAACAAAAGAGACAATAGAGGAATGATTTCAAGGAATATTTCAAACTAAAATTGATCAGTTGATTCAAATCTAATGTGTCTAAAAATGAACGAAACTAACTCCAAGTTCGAGTTGTGTCACCGAATGTAATTCGTCGCAATGTAATTAATCAAACAAACAAAAGGGAATCAATCAACTAAAGGTCTAGCAAAAAATGGGGATAATCAGAAGAAAACAAGAAATAGAGGAAATCAAACAAAGCAAATTGAAACAAAAAAAAAGAAACATATAGAAATAAAGTAGAATGTAGGAATTAGTACCTCGGGTGCTTAAAACAGAGGCGACCTAGGCTTGCACTTGGACTCAATCGTTTGAAGTCTAACGGACCCTAATTGAAGTGTTCTCAACTTGAGAATACCTCGATTAGGGTCTATTAACCTTCGATCTTCTCTTAAGTGAGCGGAATCCCAAGGTTTGAGTTCTAGGGTCTTTTACGTTCGCATTTGGGATTGAGATTTTCTGGTTGGATTTGAATCAAAATAATGGTGGTTAAGGTGTGAGGGAGGTCGGGTGAGGGTAGGTGGTGAGTTTGGGGTCAAGTAGAGGCGGCGCCGCCATTAGGAAACAGTGGCGGCTAACTAGGTTCATGGCTACAAATTGATATTCGAAGGAATCTGATATCTTCGAAGTTAACTGATATAGGGATCCGGTTGAGGAGGTCTTGGGGAGTTTGGGGTGTAGAAATGAGAGGGATTGGACCACCGGAACCGCCGTGAGGCGATTTCCGGTGGGTGGTGCACGGTGGTGGACGACGGAGGGTTTTCGTCTCTGATAGAGATGAGTAAGGAAGGGATTGTTTGGTTTGGTGTGCAAAACGGGTCTTGGGGTTTTTTTGGTTAGGTTAGACATGGGAATTAATTTTGACCGTTGGATCACAAGAATCCAACGGCCAAGATCAATTGTTAGATAAAACGGGGTCGTTTTGAAGGGTAATAGAAACGGGTCACTGAACGGGTAAGGGTGGTTGGATCTAGACTGTTGGATGGGGTGGGATCGAACAGTTGAGATGGTGTCATTGGTTTTAAAAGTTGGGCTGGTGTTTCTTTTTTCGGATTTGGACTGGGTTTAATGAATGTTTGGGCCTGAATTTGGCCTAAGTCTTGGACAGCCCAGTCCAAATTTCCTTTATTTCCAAATCTTTTCCTTCTCTTTTAATTCCTAACAAAAAATTAAAATTCTAAATTACACTAAAAAAAATCAAATTAACTCATAAAAACTACTAAATTAGTTATACTAACAATTTACACACATAATTAAACATCTATTAAATATAAAATCACACAACTAGGTATTTAGATATTAAAAATGCCAAAAATACACATTTTTGTTATTTTCATTTTTTTTGTCAAATAAACTTGATTTTTTCTAATCGATAAAATTAAATCCTAAAAAAATGCAAATGTCATATTTTGGTATTTTCTTAATTTGACAAATAAACATGCGCATATAAAAATGCAAATAATAATTGAGAAGATCACACAAAAATTTACAAAAATCACACACAGCACAAAACTATTTTATTTTATTTTATTTTATTATATATATATTTTTTGATTTTGGGAGTAATTAATGTTAGAAAAAAATCACGTGCTCACAGTCATGACAGATTCACGATTTGTGAACCAGGGTCGTGATAAGTTGGTATCAGAGCTTTAGGTTCATAGGAGTCACGGGACACAGACCGGTTACTTAGAGTCTCGTTGATCGATACGGAGACGTCTGTATTTATTTACAAGAGGCTCTGTAACTGTTTAGGAAACTCTTCATTTCTTTTGGATTCCTTGTCGTGCGACATTTTTGGCACCAAATCTAAACTTCTACCTTCTATTCTCTCACAGATGGTGCGGACACATGCTACTCGCGAGGATCAGGTACCCTCACCCCCTGTTGCTACCGTTAAAGGCCGGGGCCGAGGTAGAGGACGAGGACGCGCCCGAGGTGCATCCACAACACTCGCGCGCGCTGCCTCTGAGGTGCCACCGGTGGATCAGGTTGGAGCGCAGGTATACTACTCCAGCACTCCAGGAGACCCTGGCCCAGTTCATGAGTATGTGTACCACTTTAGCTCAAGCAGGGTTGTTTCCTCTCACTGCAGCTACATCCCAGGCCGGGGGAGGGGCCCAGACTCCCACAGCCGCTACACCTGAGCAGCGAGTGCCAGTGGGATAGGTTCCAGAGATTATGGTTATGCCTCCCGCCGCCCCAGCACATCCCGGAGGTGGGCCAGTTCCCTTGGACTAGCAGCATAGATTGGAGAGGATCAAGAAATATGATCCTCCAGTGTTCAGCGGTTTGGCTACAGATGATGCATTGGGTTTTATGGAGGAGTGTCATTGTATTCTTTGTACCATGGGGATTCTGGAGACCAGCGGGGTTTCCTTTACTGCTTTTCAGTTTCGTGGGGCCGCGTATGATTGGTGGCGCACGTATGAGTTGGATAGTCCAAAGGAGTCTGCTTCATTGACGCGGATGCAGTTTTCTGATCTGTTTTTGTGGGAGTTTGTTCCCCAGAGTCTTAGGGATTCTTGGCGCTCGGTGTTTGAGCGATTGCGACAAGGCTCCATGTCAGTATCGGAGTATGCTATTAGTTTCACCCGTCTAGCCATACATGCACCGGCTTTAGTAGCCACGGTCCAGGAGAGAGTGCAGAGATTTATTGAGGGCCTTATCCCACCGATCCGTTCCAGCATGGACAGGGAGTAAGAGACGAATATATCTTATCAGCAGGCAATGAGCATTGCTAGGATGATCGAGAATATGCTCCCTAGAGAGCCGGGAGAGATGGAGGCCAAGAGGTCTCGTGAGTCAGGCCATTTCTCTGGTGCCCGCACTTCAGCAGCCGGTCGTTTTGGCAGGGGTTATTCTGGTCGACCGGTTCACTCGGCATTGCCAGCAGCCGGTAGTACTCCAGCTCTTCCAGCACCTCAGGAGCCTTATTATGCTCCCCCAGTTTCCAGTGCACCTCCTGCGCGGGGTACTTCCAGGGGTCAGACTAGTGGGGTTGAGGCCGGTCAGTCACAGCCACCGCGTCCTCCCATAGCTTGCTTTGAGTGCGGGGACACTCTCCATCTGGTTAGGGAGTGCCCCAGGCGTAGGAGGGGAGCACCTCCTTAGTCTTCGCAGCCTCAGAGTGATTCGTAGGGCCAACATGCCATCATTCCAGCCCCAACTGCCACTCCACCTGCCCACCCAACCAGGGGCAGGGATTAGGGTGCCAGAGACCGTCCTCGGGAGAGGGGTCAGGCTAGATTTTATGCTATTCCTAATCGCGCTGCGGCTGTTTCATTTGATTCTGTTATCGCAGGTATTATTCTGGTTAGTCACAGAGAGGCATCGGTTCTATTTGATCCTGGTTCCACTTTTTCACATGTGTCCTCTTATTTTGCTTCTCATCTGGGTGTGCCTCGGGATTCTTTGAGTGCCCCCATTTATGTTTCCACTCCGGTGGGAGATTCTTTAGTTGTGGACCGTGTGTATCGGTCGTGTTTGGTTACCATTTGTGGTTTTGAGACCAGAGCGGATCTATTGTTGCTCGGGATGGTCGATTTTGATATTATTCTGGGCATGGACTGGTTGTCGCCCCATTATGCTATTCTTGATTGTCATGCCAAGACCGTGACGTTGGCTATGCCAGGCATTCCACGTATTGAGTGGAGTGGTACTCTAGATCACACCCCTAGCCGTGTTATATCCTTTCTCAAAGATCAGCGTATGGTCGAGAAGGGGTGTGCTGCTTATCTAGCTTATGTGCGGGATGTCAGTATTGTCACTCCTCCTATTGATTCCGTTCCAGTGGTACGTGATTTCACTGATGTATTTCTTGCTGATCTCCCGGGCATGCCGCCCGACAGAGATATTGATTTTGCTATTGATTTGTTGCCAGGCAATCAGCCCGTTTCTATTCCACCGTACCGTATGGCTCCTCCTGAGTTGAAAGAGTTGAAGGATCAGTTACAAGAGTTGTTGGGTAAGGGTGTCATTCGACCCAGCGTTTAGCCTTGGGGTGCTCCTGTGTTGTTTGTGAAGAAAAAGGACGGTTCTATGCGTATGTGTATTGATTATCATCAGTTGAACAAAGTTACAGTGAAGAACCGGTATCCTTTACCTCGCATTGATGACTTGTTTGACCAGTTACAAGGCGCATAGGTGTTTTCTAAGATTGATTTGTGCTCTGGTTATCATCAGCTGAAGATTCGGGAGCCAGATATCCCGAAGACTGCCTTCAGGACTCGGTATGGTCACTACGAGTTCCTCGTGATGTCTTTTGGGCTGACTAATGCCCCAGCAGCCTTTATGCATTTGATGCACAGTGTGTTCAGGCCATATCTGGACTCGTTCATCATCGTTTTCATTGATGATATTCTAGTATATTCCCAGAGTGGGGAAGAGCACAAGCATCATTTGAGGATAGTGCTTCAGATTCTGAGGGAGAAGCAGCTATATGCCAAGTTCTCTAAATGTGAATTCTGGTTGAGTTCAGTGGAATTTTTAGGCCACGTGGTGTCGAGCGATGGTATTCGAGTGGATCCGAGGGAGGTGGAGGCTGTGCAGAGTTAGCCCACACCCTCCTCCGCTACTGAGATTCGTAGTTTCCTTGGTTTGTCGGGCTATTACCGTCGTTTCGTAGAAGGGTTCTCTTCGATTGCAGCACCTATGACCAGATTGACCCAAAAGGGTGCTCCTTTTCAGTGGACAGATGAGTGTGAGGCGAGTGTTCAGAAGCTCAAGACAACTTTGACTTCGGCCCCTATATTGATGTTGCCTACAGGTTCGGGGTCCTATACAGTATATTGTGATTCCTCACGAGTTAGACTCGATGCGGTATTGATGAAGGACGGTAGGATGATTGCCTACGCGTCCAGACAGCTGAAGGTATATGAGAAGAACTATCCTGGTCATGATCTGGAGCTAGCTGCCATTGTTCACGCCTTGAAGATTTGGCGTCATTACTTGTATGGGGTTCCTTGTGAGATCTACACTGATCACCGGAGCTTGCAGCACTTGCTTAAGCAGAAGGACCTGAATATGCGTCAGAGGAGATGGTTGGAGCTACTGAAGGACTATGATATTACTATTCTCTATCATCCGGGCAAGGCTAATGTGGTTGCCGATGCCTTGAGTCGTCGGGCAGAGAGTTTGGGGAGTTTGGCATATCTACCAGCTTCGGAGAGGCCTATGGCGATGGATGTTCAGGCTTTAGCCAGGCAGTTTGTTAGACTGGATCTCTCGGAGCCCAGCCGGGTTTTGGCTTGTGTGGTTTCTAGGTCTTCTCTATTTGACCGCATCAGGAAGCGTCAGTTCGACGACCCTCATTTGCTTGTCCTCCAGGATAGAGTTCGGCATGGTGATGCTCGAGATGTTACCATTGGGGATGATGGAGTTATGAGGATGCAGGGGCGTATCTGTGTGCCCAATGTAGATGATCTTCGAGAGCTGATTCTAGCAGAGGCCCATAGCTCGCGGTATTCCATCCATCCGGGTGCCGCAAAGATGTTTCAGGACTTGAGACAGCATTACTGGTGGAGGCGGATGAAGAGGGATATAGTTGATTATGTCTCTAGATGCCTCAACTGCCAGTAGGTGAAGTATGAGCATCAGCATCCGGGTGGATTGATGCAGCAGATTGAGATTCCAGAGTGGAAATGGGAGCGCTTCACCATGGACTTTGTATCTGGACTTCCACAGACTGTTAGGAAGTTTGATTCCATTTGGGTTATTGTGGATTGGCTGACCAAGTCCGCCCATTTCATACCGGTGAGCACTACTTATTCTTCGGAGCGACTGGCGGAGATCTACATCAGGGAGATAGTTCGGCTGCATGGTATTCCAGTTTCCATCATTTCAGATAGAGGCACTCAGTTCACTTCACGGTTCTGGAGAGCCGTACAACAGGAGTTAGGCACTCGGGTGGAGCTGAGCACAGCGTTTCACCCCCAGACTGATGGTCAGTCCGAGCGCACTATTCAAATTTTGGAGGATATGCTCCGTGCGTACATGATTGAGCTTAGAGGTTCATGGGATCATTTCTTGCCACTGGCGGAGTTTTCTTATAACAACAGCTACCAGTCTAGTATTCAGATGGCACCGTATGAGGCTCTATACGGTAGGAGGTGCAGGTCTCCCGTGGGTTGGTTCGAGCTGGGCGAGGCCACGCTTCTAGGTACTAATATGGTTCAGGATGCAATGGACAAGGTTAAGGTGATTCAGGACAGACTTTGTGCAGTCCATTCTAGACAGAAGAGTTATGCGGACAAGAAGGTTCGCGATGTGGCTTTTATGGTTGGCGAGTGGGTTCTTCTTCGATTCTCGCCCATGAAAGGCGTTATGATGTTTGGGAAGAAGGGGAAACTGAGTCCTAGATTTATTGGCCCTTTTGAGATTTTGATGCGTGTTGGGGAGGTTGCTTATGAGTTGGACTTACCTCCTAGCCTAGCCGGAGTTCACCCTGTATTTCATGTCTCTATGCTCCCGCGATACCATGGTGACCCGTCGCATGTGTTGGATTTCACTTCTGTTCAGCTAGACGAGGATCTGTCTTATGTTGAGGAGCCAGTGGCCATTCTAGACAGGCAAGTCAGGAAGCTAAGGTCAAAGAACATCGCTTCAGTAAAGGTTCAGTGGCGGGGTCAGCCGGTAGAGGAGGCGACTTGGGAGACCGAGCAGGGTATGCGCAACCAGTACCCTTATCTCTTCACCACTCCAGGTATGTTTTCTATGCTCGTTTGAGGACGAACGAATCTTGTAAGTGTGGGAATATGTAACGACCCGGCCTGTCATTTTTGAAATTTATGCCCCGATCCCCAATTTAACTGTTAAGTTCATTTATGCTATTGTGGTTTGCCGGGAGGGTCAGTTCTAGAATTTGGAGTGTTTTAGGACACTTAGTCCCTAATTGGGAGCTTTATAGTTGGAAAATGGCCCTTAGTTGGAACAGTGTTAAAACGACCTTGGAACGGAAATCTGATGGTTCCATTAGCTCTGTTAGGTGATTTCGGGGTTAGGAACGCGTTCGGAATGTATTTTGGAAGTCTGTAGCTCAATTAGGCTTGAAATGCCGAAGTTTGAAATTTTGGCGAATCCGAACGATAAGTGAGATTTTTATCCGGGGGTCGAAATGGAATTCCGACAATTTATGTAGCATCGTTATGTGATTTTGGATATGTCCGCAAATTTTCAGGTCATTCAGACGTCGTTTGGTCGGGTTTTAGATCGAATGTGTAATTCGGAAAGTTTTAAGGAATTTAGGCTTGAATTCAATGTAAATTATGGGTTTTGATGATGTTAGACATGTTTTGAGGATTGGAACAAGTTCGAATAAGGTATTAGGATGTGTTGGTGTGTTTGGATGAGGTCCCAGGTGCCTCGAGGTGTTATCGGTTGGTTAAACGGGAAGAAAACATGGAAAATTGCAGGTTTTGGCTGCTGATTCAGTTGTTTTTGCCCCTGCGGAAATGGGACCGCTGAGGCGAGTCCGCAGGAGCGGAATTTGGAGTGCGGAGGTGGGTTGGTTCGCAGGGGCGGACCTCTGTCCACTAATGCGGTATCGCGGGTGCGAGGGTGAGACTGCAGGAGCGGTCAAGAGGCGGAATTGGGAAATTCGCAGAAGCGAATGATATACCGCTTATGCGAGTCCGCAGAAGCGGACCCTGGTTCGCAGGAGCGGCGTTCGTCGCAGGAGCGGCAGTTCAATCGCAGAAGCGGAATGGTTCGGCCAGTCCAAGGGTTTCGCAGAAGCGACCAAATGGTCGCGGGAGCGGTTCCGCAGAGGTGGAAAATGTCCGCAAAAGCGAAAATCGCAGAGGGTTTAATTATATTAGAAGTTAGAAATTTCATAAACATTTCAAACATTGAGGGCTCGGCTTAAGGGGCGATTTGGGCGATTTTGAAGGGAAATTCAAGGGGTTTCTTCAGGTAAACAAAATGGACTCAAATTATGATTATTGTTGATAATATTATGCAATTATCTCATGAATATGGAGGAATTTGGGGTATTTTATGGGGGGTTTTCACCCTAGGCTTGAATTTTAGAAAATCAAGGGTTTGAATGGGTAAATGGAGTCCGAATTTGGTAAATTTTATATGCTTAGACTCGAATAGAGACGAGGGTTCCGAATATGTAACTTTCATAATTTTTCGAGAAGCGTACCGAAAGTCGGGTTTTGGCAACTTGTGGTTTTGGTGTATTTTGAATTGTTTTGATTGGGTAATGCCCAATTGGCCTATTTTGATGTGATTATATTGATTTTTATCAGGTACTACACCTGTGGAGGTCGACATTCACGGCAAGAGAGTTGACTCTTAGCGGTTTTGTACCGGAGTCGAGGTAAGTGGCTTGTCTAACCTCGTGTGGGGGAACTTTCACCCCTAGGATATATGTGATAGTTTAATTGCCTTGTACGCGAGGTGACGGGCGTGTACATGCGCTGGTTGTTGTAACACACTTTGCTTGAATTGTCCGATTAGTGATATTCCTATTCTTAGATGATTAAATTGTTACATTTACCCGGTATTCGTTACAAAAGCATGATTAGATAGGATTTAACTGTCTAATTGCCTAATTGTCTTACTTGAACTTCTTGATAATTGTTGGCACTAGTTTCGGTGAAGTTGTAGTTAAAAATATTATATTTTCTCTGTGTGTTTTCTTTATTTGTTGAGTTGGTGGACTGCGGGTTCGATTCCAGGAGATCCCAGGGCTGTGGGTTCGATTCCCAGAGATCCGGAGTGGTATTGTTTGAGGACTGCGGGTTCGATTCCCGGAGATCCAAGGGCTGTGGGTTCGATTCCCGGTGACCCGGCATTTATTGATATATTATTGAGATATGGACTGCGGGTTCGATTCCCGGAGATCCCGAGATCATTGAGACACATCCTGGGGTATTGAGACATGGGCTGCGGGTTCGATTCCCGAAGACCCAGAGATACTATTATTGAGACTGCGGGTTAAATTCCCGTAGCTCCTGGATTGTTGATTATAGAGTGGGACTGTGGGTTCAATTCCCACAGGTCCTGGACTTGCTGACTGAGTTTTGTTGAGTTAGTTAGTTGTTGTTGGTTAATTGTAGACGATTGCAGCAATCACTTTATAGTTGTTATTTCAGATTCATTATTATTTAAACTGCTTATTATTGTTACTATCATTATGTTATTGTTCTCTCAGTAGGGCCCCGACCTTCCTCGTCACTACTCCATCGAGGTTAGGCCTAGCACTTACTGAATATCTTCGTGGTTTACTCATGCTACTCTTCTGCACACTTTTGTTGTGCAGATCCAGGTACATCGGGACAGGCCCATACTAGGTGATCTAGCAGCACATTTGGAGACCTCGAGGTATGATATGCTACGTCCGCAGATCCGGAGGCCCTCCTTCTATTCTGATAGTATTATTAGATGTTTTTCCCTCATTAAGTTGTTTAGATACTCTTGACATATAAAGCCACAGTTGTATTTCTCTTTTAGTCTGTGTTACCCGTAGGATTTCGGGTCTTGGTGGTATTTTTATATAGTGTGTTTGACGAATGTATCTGCCAAGCGGCACGGATTACATTCCTATATATATCATTTTTCCGCTATTTCTTGTTTAATGTTCACGAAACTTGTTTATTCCGCAATGTGTTAGGCTTACCTAGTCGCGGGGACTGGGTGCCGTTATGACAGGTTCACGATTGGTGAACCAGGGTCGTGACACCAAACCATACTGATTTTTATTACTCTAGGGATTAACTCTCCCCTCTGGTAGTCGCGTTGGAGTCATGAACTTATTTCTCGAAATGAGGATATAACCTTATGGCCTATACTCTTTAGTTATCTTAAGAACCATCATCTTTCTTCTCTTCCTTCATTTGAGTATATGTTCTATAATGCTCTACCATTTTTATATGTGTATTACACCTTATTCATAGGGCTTCCTTATCTCTCTTCTCATTATTTTGCTAATATCTGTTCGAATCCCTTTTCTTGTGAAAATTTCAATTACGATATTCTTTCGCTTTTAGCTTTCATTTGCTCCATCTAGCAGCTCTTCAAGTTGCTTAACGTTCTCACTTTACTAGGCACGCGAGCCACACTAAGGTAATATTTATCCCTTCAAGTCTTATAGTGCATGTCTTTGTAGTTGTGACGACCCGGCACGTCGTCAAGAGAATTACCACCCCGTTACCCCTTCATTTATATGTTTCATGTTTCTATATCGGCGTTAGAGTCTATCGGGTGAGATATGAGTGATTCTTGTTGAAAATGAGGCATATAGCCTTTTGAAATGAATGTTGTTTATGAAAAGTCAACATGGACTTAACTATATGGTTAGAGGGCTTAGAATCAAATTCTGATGATTCGGCTAGTTTCGGGAGGTGATTTGTGACATAGGGGAGCGATCGGAATTAAATTTAGAGGTCCGGTGTAGAAATAGGCTTGAATTGGCTAAGGTTGAATTTTGGCAAAATCCGAATGGCAGGTGAGATTTTTATCCAGGAGTTGGAATGGAATTCCGATAGTTGCAGTAGCTTCGTTAGGTGATTTTGGATATGTCTGCAAATTTTCAGGTCATTCGGACATCGTTTGGTCTGGTTTTTGATTGGATGTAGTTTTCGGAAGTTCTAGTTGAAACTTAGGCTTGAATTCACTTTGATTCGATGATTTTCGTGTTTAAGGGCATGTTTTTATTACTGAAACAAGTTTTTATGGTGTTTTGGAGTAGGTTGGTGGTTTTCGTTGGGATCCCGGGGGTCTCGGGATGAATCCGGGGGTCCAAACGTACCATTTTGTGCCAAAATGCATAGCTGATCTGCTGCAATAAGATTGCAGATAATTTGTTCTTCGCGATCGCGAAGTGCTTCATGCGATCGCGTAAGGTGAAGTTTGGGTGCATCGCGATTGCGAGGGTCTGCATGTGATCGTGTAAGGCAAGGTCTGGAAGCAATGCGATCGCGAAGCTAGTGTCGCGATCGCGTAGACCTGTTAAGTTGGTCACCGCGATCGCGGTTGAGTTCACGCATTCGCGTAGAAGGAAATTCAGTCTCCCAGAATTTTGTACATCGCGATCACATGCCAAAGTCTACGATCGCATAAAGATAAAAACTTGACAGAAAGATTAAAAATCAGAACATTTCAGTCGCGAACCAACACAATATTTCCTCCATTTTTGAGATCCTTGAGAGCTAAGTAACAGGATTTGAAGGGAATTTCACCGGGTAAACATTGGAGGTAAATTCTATGGTCTATATACATGATTTTATCGTTGAATCTAAATTATTTCTGTAAATGGGAAGATTAGTGGGGGATTTTTGCCCAAAGCCTAGGTTATGGAAATCATCGATTTGAATGGGCAAACGGAGTCCGATCTCGATAAAGTTTATATTTATGGACATGTGTTGAGATACGAAATCCGAAAATGTACCTTTTGTAATTTTTCAAGAAGTGTATCGAAAGTCGGGTTTTGGCAACTTTGTGGTTTTTGGTGTAATTAGAGTTGTTTTGATTGGGTAATGTCCCTTTGGCCTATTTTGATGTATTTCTATTGATTTTGATCAGATTCTACACCTGTGGAGGCCGATTCTCATGGCAAGGGCATTGCGAACTAGTCTTCGAGCCGAGTCGAGATGAGTAATAGGTGTGGGTGATGACCAGCGGGATCGAAACCCCGGTATATCACTATGTGATGCTGTATAGAGGCGAGACACGTACTCTCATGTGAGTGCGGGGTCAAACGTGATTGGGGACTATGGCTTAGTCCGACCTGTTGATACTATACTATGTTGTTAGCTACTATTGAGCCGGTGAACCTCCTACTTAGATGGTTATGTATATATTTGGGCTGTGAGCCGGTTATTGGGATCCCGCGAGGATCGATGCTATTGTTTCTATGATATTGACATACTATTTTGATACCAGTCCTGAGCTATAACTGATTAAATGGTTTTCCAAACTCTGGAATTTCTGATATACTGTTTTCTACTGAAAAATGATAAAAAGAGTTTTGAAATACTATTTTTGAGCCTGTGAGGCTGCATTGCTTTATAGCCAACTGGTAGTGGATCGGGTTGCGCGCTGCAGCGTATCATGATATTGTGCTTGGGCTGTAGGAGCCCCTCCGGAGTCTGAACCCCCACAGTGAGCATGGGTACCCAAATGGATCGGGCTACGCGCCGTAGCGGTCATATTCATGCATTGCATTGCATTTAGCTATACCTGTTATGATGTTAGCTGATATTGCTGGTTCTGATATTGCTGGTTCGAATATTGTTCATGTTGATACTGATGCAGAGTATTGTGTATCTTTACTTAGTGTTGTATTGGGTTTTCTTATTACCACTAAGTCTGGAAGTACTCACTTTACTCCCTGCACCTTGTGTACAGATTCAGGTACATCGCAGCAGAGCTGAGTCTATAGCTGCTTGGGAGTTGCTTTTGGACAGTCGAGGTAGCTACCATCGTCTGCAGGACCTGACTCTCCAATTTATTCTCATTTTGTTTAGTCTATTCTACACTTGTGCACAGTTGTATACACTTTCACGGTTTATAAATTCTGGTAGAGGCTCATGACTTGTGACTCCTGATCCGTTGGCAGGTTATACTGGTTTGGGATGTCTAATCCCTGTGTGTTGGATATTTTCTATTATTATTCTATCACTGTTTATGCTTAAAAGGGGTTAGTTGTGAGCTAATAGCTCAGTGTTTCAGTTGATTGGTCGAGCTGGACTAGCAGTGTGCTGGGCACCATCATGACTGGGTTTTGGGGTCGTGACAAGTTGGTATCAGAGCTTAGGTTACTAGGCCTCATGAGTCTTGAGCCGGTTGGTAGAGTCTTGAGGATCGGTACGGGGACGCCTGTACTTATCCTCAAGAGGGTGCAAACCTTTAGGAAACACTTCACATTTCTTGAACTTTGTCATGTGTTCTTGTTGTTATGAGAACTGAACTTCTGTATTATATTGTCTCGCAGATGGTGAGAACTCGAGCTTCAGGACGAGGCGGACGACCACCATTGCCACCTACTGGAGGAGGCAGTGCCCTAGACTTCGTAGGGACAGGTCTCAGTAGAGGGACCAGCCCTCCTCTTCAGCACCATCTCAGGCTAGTAGAGGTGGAGGTCAGTCTTCTTGTGGTCGCCCCAGAGGTGAGGAGTGATCCAGTCGGGGCTAGGAATGATTTTATGCATTCCCTGACATGCGTGATCTAGTTTCCTCCGATGCAGTGATTACAGGTATCATTTCTGTCTGTCACAAATATGCCTCTGTCGTATTTGATCCCGGGTCCACACATTCGTACGTGTCTTCTTATTTTGCACATCATTTGGGTGTGACCCATGGTAGTCTTGATATTCCTGTTCATGTATCCACCCAAGTGGGTAATACAACTATTGTGGATCATGTCTATAGATCCTGTGTTATTTCTATTGGGGGTCTGGAGACCCAGGTGGATCTGTTATTATTAGGGATGGTGGACTTCGATATGATATTGGGCATGGACTGGCTGTCTCCAAGACATGCTGTATTGGACTGTCTTGCCAAGATAGTTACATTGGCTATTCCCGATATTCCTTAGATTGAGTGGCGAGGTTCGACTGATTACGTCCCTAGCCATGTTATTTCATTCTTAAAAGCTCAGAGAATGGTTGAAAAAGGGTGTTTGTCGTATCTAAAATTTGTAAGGGATGTGGGAGCAGAGTCTCCTAGTATTGATTATGTACCTGTTGTGAGGGACTTTCTAGATGTATTCCCCTCAGACCTATTGGGTATGCCACCGGACAGGGACATCAATTTTGGCATTGACTTGGTGCCGGGCACTCAGCCCATTTCTATTCCTCCTTATCGGATGGCACCAGCTGAGCTGAAGGAATTGAAAAAAACAGCTTCAGGAGCTTTTGGATAAGGGATTCATTTGTGCTAGTGTGTCACCGTGTGGTGCACTAGTGTTATTTGTTAAGAAGAAAGATGGTTCTATGCAGATGTGTATTGATTATAGACAGTTGAACAAGGTAACAGTGAAGAACAAGTATCCTCTACCGCGAATTGATGATTTATTTGATCAGTTACAGGGTGCGAGGGTGTTTCTAAGATTGATCTTCACTCAGGCTACCATCAGCTGAAGATTAAGGACTCTGATATTATGAAGACTGCATTCAGGACTAGATATGGACACTCTGAGTTCGTTGTGATGTCTTTTGGGCTGACCAACGCCCTAGAAGCATTCATGCATATGATGAACAGTGTGTTCGGACCATATTTGGATTCATTTGTGATCGTGTTCATTGATGATATTCTAGTCTACTCCCGTAGCCAGGAGGAGCACGCTCAGCATTTGAGCATTGTGTTGCAGAGGTTGATGGAGGAGAAGTTGTATGCTAAATTCTCCAAGTGCAAGTTTTGGCTCGAGTCAGTAGCATTTCTGGGTCATGTGGTGTCTTATAATGGTATTCAGGTTGACCCGAAGAAGATAGAGGCGGTGCAGAGTTGACCTACACCGTCCTCAGCTACAAAGATCAGGAGTTTCCTTGGTTTGTTGGGGTATTATTGCCGGTTTGTTCAGGGATTTTCATCCATTGCTTCTTCTTTTACTAGGTTGACGCAAAAGGGTGCACCATTTGTGTGGTTGGATGAGTGTGAGGAGAGCTTTCAGAAGCTCAAGACAGCTTTGACCACAACTCCAGTATTAGTGTTGCCATCAGCTTCAGGTTCACATATTGTATATTGTGATGCCTCGGGAGTGGGGATAAGTTGTGTATTGAAGTAGGAGGGTAAAGTGATTGCTTATGCTTCTCGGCAGTTGAAGCCTCATGAGAAGAACTACCCTGTTCATGATTTAGAGCTAACTGCCATAGTTCATTCCTTGAAGACTTGGAGGCACTATTTGTATAATGTGTCCTGTGAGGTGTATACCGATCATCATAGTCTCCAGCATTTGTTCAAATAGAGGGATCTTAATTTGAGACAGCGGAGATGGCTTGAGTTGCTCAAGGATTACGACATTACTATTCTATATCAAACGGGAAAGGCCAATGTGGTGGCCGATGCTTTGAGCTGAAAGGCGGTCAGTATGGGCAGCTTGGCATATATTCCAGCTCAGGAGAGATCATTTGCTTATGATGTTCAGGCGCTAGCCAATCGGCTAGGGAGGTGAGACATTTTAGGGCCCAGCAGGGTGTTGGCTTGTGTTGTCTGTCGATCTTCTTTATATGACTGTATTTGTAAGTGCCAGTAAGTTGATCCACATTTGCTTGTCCTTAAGGACAGAGTTCAGCATGATGATGCCAGAGACGTCACTAGTGATAGTGACGGTGTATTGAGGATGCAGGGCCGGATATGCGTGCCTAATGTTGATGGCCTTCGTGAGTTGATATTGGAGGAGGCCCATAGCTCGCGGTATTCTATCCATCCACGTGCCGCGAAGATGTATCAGGACTTGAAACAGCATTATTACTGGAGGAAGATGAAGATGGACATTGTGAGACATGTAGCACGGTGCCTTAATTGTCAGCAGGTCAAGTATGAGCATCAGAGACCCGGTGGCGTGTTTCAGCATACTAACATTCCAGAGTGGAAGTGGGAAAGGATCACTATGGACTTTGTTACTGGACTCCCTCGGACAGTGAGGAAGTTTGATTCAGTTTGGGTGATTGTGGATAGGCTGACCAAGTTAGCTCACTTCATTCCTGTGTGTACTACGTACTCCTCGGAGCGGTTAGCTGAGATATTCATTCGGGAGATCGTTAGATTGTATGGAGTCCCAGTTTCTATCATATCAAACAGAGGTACTCAGTTTACTTCACAGTTCTAGAAGACATTTCAGCATGAGTTGGGCTCTTAGGTTGGGTTGAGTACAGTATTCCATCCTCAGACGGACGGACAGTCCGAGCGTACTATTCAGATCTTAGAGGATATGTTGAAAGCTTGTGTTATTGACTTCGGTGGTTCATGGGTTGATTATTTGCCTCTCGTAGAGTTTACCTATAACAACAACTTCCAATCCAGTATCCAAATGGCGTCGTATAAGGCTTTATATGTGAGACGGTGTAGATCTCCAGTTGGCTTGTTTGGGCCCGGTGAGGTAAGGTTGTTGGGGACAGAGTTAGTCCAGGATGCTTTGGACAGGGTGAATGTGATTCAGGAGAGACTTCGCATAGCTCAGTCGCGCCAGAAGAGTTATGCGGACCGCAAGGTTCGAGATGTGTCTGATTCTGTGGGTGAGAATGTCTTACTAAAGGTTTCGCCTATGAAAGGCATCATGAGATTTGGTAAGAAAGGAAAGCTCAGTCCGAGATTCATTGGCCCTTTTGAGATCCTCATGAGGGTTGGAGAGGTGGCCTATATGCTTGCTTTTCCACCCAGTCTATCAGAAGTTCATCCAGTGTTCCACGTATCCATGCTCCGGAAATATGTTGGCGATGCATCGCATGTGTTGGACTTTAGCACTATTCAGCTTGATGATGACTTGACCTATGATGTGGAGCCTATAGCTATATCGGGTCATTAGGTGAGGAGAATGAGATCCAAGGACATTCCATCAGTAAAGGTTCAGTGGAGAGGTCGACCCGTGGAGGAGGCCACTTGGGAGATCAAGCGGGAGATGCAGAGTAGATATCCTCACTTATTTGAGTCTCCGGGTATATTTCTTGACCCGCTCGAGGATGAGCGTTTGCTTAAGTGGGGGAGAATGTGATGACCCGGCCCATCGTCACGAGAATTACCACCTTGTTACCCCTTCATTTATATGTTTCATGTTTCTATATCGGTGTTAGAGTCTATCGGGTGAGTTAGGAGTGATTCTGGTTAAAAATGAGGCATATAGCCTTTTGAAATGAAGCTTGTTTATGAAAAGTCAACCTGGAGTTGATTATGTAGTTAGAGGGCTCAGAATCAAATTCTGATGATTCAGTCAGTTCGGGGAGGTGATTTGTGACTTAGGGGAGCGATCCAAATTTAATTTGGAGGTCCGGTGTAGAAATAGGCTTGAATTGGCTAAGGTTGAATTTTGGCAAAATCCAAATGGTAGGTGATATTTTGATCCGAGATTCGGAATGGGATTCCAGCAGTTGCAGTAGCTTCATTAGGTGAAACTTAGGCTTTAATTCGCTTTGATTCGAAGATTTATGTGTTTAAGGGCGTGTTTTTATGACTCGAACAAGTTTGTATCGTGTTTTGGAGTAGGTTGGTGGTTTTCGTTGGGGTCCCGGGGGTCTCGGGAGGAATCCGGGGGTCCAAACAGACCATTTTGTGCCAAAATGCACACCTGATCTGCTGCAATAAGATTGCAGATAATGTGTTCTTTGCGATCACAAAGTGCTTCATGCGATCGCATAAGGTCATGTTTGGGTGCATCGCGATCACGAGGGTCTGCATGCGATCGCGTAAGGCATGGTCTGGAAGCAATGCGATCGTATAGCCAGTGTCGCGATCGAATAGAGCTGTTAAGTTGGTCATCGCAAACGTGGTTGAGTTCACGCGATCGCATAGAAGGAAATTCAGTCGCCCAAAATTTTTTACATCGCGATTGCGTGCCAAAGGCTGTGATCGCATAGAGATAAAAACCTGACAGAAAGATTAAATATCAGAACATTTCAGTCGCGAACCAACACAATATTTCCTCTATTTTTGAGATCCTTTAGAGCTATGTAACGGGATTTGAAGGGGATTTCACCGGGTAAATATTGGAGGTAAGTTCTATGGTCTAAATACGTAATTGTATCGTAGAATCTTCAAATATTTCACTGTAAATGGGAAGATTAATGGGGGATTTTTGCCCTAAGCCTAGATTATGGTAAATTATTGATTTTAATGGGCAAACGGAGTCCGATTTTGATAAACTTTATATGTATGGACTCGTGTTGAGATAAGAAATCCAAAAATGTAACTTTTGTAATTTTTTGAGAAGTGTACCAAAAGTCGGATTTTGGCAACTTTGGGGTTTTTGGTGTAATTCGAGTTGTTTCGATTGAGTAATGTCCCTTTGGCCTATTTTAATGTATTTCTATTGATATTGGTCAGATTCTACATCTATGGAGGCCAATTCTCGTGGCAAGGGCATTGCGGACTAGTCTTCAAGCCGAGTCGAGGTGAGTAATGGGTGTGGGTGATGACCAGCGGGTTCGAAACCCCGGTATATCACTATGTGACGTTGTATTGAGGCGAGACACATACTCTCCTGTGAGTGCGGGTCAAACGTGATTGGGGACTATGTCTTAGTTCGACCTGTTGATACTATACTATGTTGTTGGCTACTATTGAGCTGGTGAACCTCCTACTTGGGTGGTTGTGTATATCTTTGGGCTGTGAGCCGGTTATTGGGATCCCGCTAGGATCGGTGATATTGTTTCTATGATATTAACATACTATTTTGATAGCAGTCCTAAGCTATAACTGAATAAATGGTTTTCCAAACTCTGGAATTTCTGATATACTGTTTTCTACTGAAAAATGATAAAAAGAGTTTTGAAATACTATTTTTGAGCCTGTGAGGCTGCATTGCATTATAGCTGACTGGTAGTGGATCGGACTGCGTGCCGCAACATATCATGATATTGTGCTTGGGCTGTAGGAATCCCTCTGGAATCTGAACCCCCACAGTGAGCACGGGTACCCAAATGGATCGGGCTACGTGCCGTAGCGGTCATATTCATGCATTGCATTGCATTTAGCTATACATGTTATGATGTTAGCTGATATTGCTGGTTCGGATATTGTTCATGTTGATACCGATGCAGGGTATTGTGTATAGCTTTACTTAGTGTTGTATTGGGTTTTCTGACCTTCGTTGTCTTACCCCTGCTTATTACCACTGAGTCTGGAAGTACTCACTTTACTCCCTGCACCTTGTGTGTAGATCCATGTACATCACAGCAGAGTTGAGTCTATAGGTGCTTGGGAGTTGCTTTTGGACAGTCGAGGTAGCTGCCAGCGTCCGCATGACCTGACTCTCTAGTTTATTCTCATTTTGTTTAGTCTATTCCACATTTGTGCACAGTTGTATACACTATCACGATTTATAAATTCTGGTAGAGGCTCATGACTTGTGACTCCTGATCCGTTGGGAGGTTATTCTAGTTTGGGATGTCTAATCTCGGTGTGTTGGATATTTTCTATTATTATTCTATCGCTCTTTATGCTTAAAAAGGGTTAGTTGTGAGCTGATAGCTTAGTGTTCAGTTGATTGGTCGGGCTGGCCTAGCAATGTGTTGGGCGTCATCACGACCGGGTTTTGGGGTCGTGACAGTAGTACTCATATCTGGTTGCACTATTTTAGAGTGCACCATCTAGGTGTGTCATAAAGAGATCTATTAGTACATTTGCAATATCCTTCGAAAATGTCAACTAACGCAATCAATTCATCCATCATATCTTTCTTATACTACTTTTGTTAACCCCCATAGGGCATATGTTGAAAGGGTGTACCAATTGTATATACCTATTACTATTAAATATAACTCAAAAAGCTTATATTTCCGTGCTTCAATTATAAACGTTATTAACCTTCATTTACTAGGTACCTCTTACCTTTTTTCACCTTGCTCCTTTTACTAGCTGAAACTTGTACTTATCTTCTTAATCTGTCCTTGTCCTTCACCATAAATATGGATAGAAGTTCTTTCCTTTAGGCTTCTTATCAAGAAGCTTACACCTTTCGGTACACCCATGATCTACTAAAGTCCTATATTTACTCATTATAGGCATCATACAAAAATCCAATTCCGCTGACTTAGCTCTTCCACAACTATCTCTCTTTCCAACCTTTGTTCCGAACGTAGGCATCATATAATTACGAATAAAATAGAATTTCAAAACTTGAATTCTTATATCTGAGCTCTACCACACGATCTTGAGTAAGAAGAAAGAGTAACAATCCTGAGTGCCATGTAGCCTCTTACTTATACAGACCACAAAACAAGACTCTACTAAACACAGCTTGTAGACATCCCTAGGAAAGAACTGTTCTGATACCACTTTTGTCACAACCCAAACCGATGGGCCGTGACAGGCACCCAATATCTTGCTCAACCGAGTACCAACGTAATGTCTCTTTATTATTATATAGTCATATACACATGACATATGGGCCTAATAGGCCAACATGATCCTTTATAAATTCAAAACAAATGCCGACAAGGCCGTACAATCTTTTACGTATACCGACATATGTCTAGAAGCCTCTAAGAATATATAAATATCATATAGGTCGCGACAGAGTCCTGCCATACCAAAGAATACACGTCTAAATCATACCAACCAAACAAGCAACTTCGAAGCAAATGGAGCACACCAACATCTTTCGTTGAGTTAATAGCCTACATAGAGGGCTCTCGACCTGTCTATCAGGATCTGCTGGCATAAAACGCAGTGTCCCCAGGCAAAAGAGACGTCAGTATGAATAATGTAATGAGTATGTAAGGCACATAAATAAGTAACATACATAGAAGAAATATAGAGTAATTGACTCAACCTGTATGTCTGGATAACTCTATAAATTATGAATTACTTTAAGTGAGATGCATATACATATGAATGTCATGTCCTGCATAAATACTTTTTTTATAACATCATTTGCCTCTGAGAGCATTCCATTTATCATATCGGCCACAGTAGGCAAAATCATTATCGTATACCAGCTGATCAGGTAGTGGTGCGTATATAACGCCATAACTTTTCCTATATCCCATATATATATATATATATATATATATATATATATGTATGTATGTATGTATGTATGTATATAATGCCATTTAAATACATACATATATACGCATATATAACGTTGTTTGAATCATATTTTAGCCACTATGGGTAATATCATCATCATATAACAGTTGATCGGGTGGTGGTGCGTACATAACGACGTAACCTTTTTCAATTCCCATATACATATATTTATATATATACGCGTTTATAATGCCATCTGGTCATGGGTCAATGCAAATGTATAAATGAGTGAAATGCATGAAATATACATAATAATCTCGATATTCCTTCCGGATAAACTTTTCCCAACTGCATTATTCTGAAACCCATGAACAGAAGATAATAATAATTCTCATGGGGAAACAAGAATATAGATACCCCTAGTAGTTCTATGTGTCATACCTCCTTTTGGCGCTACCGCACCCCGCGAAGGACATGGTAAAGAGTGTTTTTCCAATTAAAGGACAACTGAAATGGGATTTATAATTAAGATTTAGAGTCGCCACTTGGGAGATTAATGGTGTCCCAAGTCACCGGTTAAATTCCGAATCGAGGAAATGATTGACTCTATATAATATTCCGCGAGCCAAAAATTTGGATAAGGAATTATGTTAATTTGGGAGAAGGTGTTAGGCATTTTCGAGTTCCGTGGTTCTAGCACGGCCGCTCAAACTGTTATATTTGGCTTAAATTATCTGATTTATACAATTATGAACTTATGTGTAAATTTTAACTCTTTACCATTTTTATTATTATTATTTTATACAAGAATTACAATGTTGTGAAAACGTATCTCAAACCATGTCGCACGAGTGCACCCATGGTTATCGACACACTTCGACTCCGTTGAGATTTTGATTTGGGTCACACAAAAGTGCACCCGAGTTTAAGAATGTAATTTTATTAAAACCGATCCAAAAGTTACTAACGCATTATTATCTTTGCGGAGGGCTATGAAATTAGCTAAACGGCCCATCCTGAAGTCTAAGTATTTTTAGTATAAACATTTATTGAGGGCCAAGCAATTTACATTTTTTATTTTGGCGAGGCTCGCCTCTTCATTCTTATTTAAAGGACAATCCTAAATCGAATTTGATTTTGTACTTATTGTCTTGTCTATAAAAAAGGAAAGCCTAATGAATTAATCTTGTAAATTTCGGGCTTCAAGCTCAAGTCCGGATCCAAATAAAAAGAAGAACCTTTTAATTTGAACCTGATACCTGACTTAAAACCACAGTCTGCCATTAAGTATTAGCATGCCAATTACAATATCAGTCTTGGGTCCAAAGAGCCCAAAGCATACAATCCATACACGCCAGTCATGCATTTTCAATGACACAGATAGTGGGCCCGGGGCTAGCCCAGATCAGACAAACAGGTCGGGCCAAGGAGATCAAAGATCGATCCCCTAGGGAAGCAGGCCAACAGCTTACTTAAACACTTGCCTACCAAAAATTGTTCCAAACCTTTCTAAATATTTTCAACACTTGTACACAATGTGTATCCACTCAAACTAAGTAGATATTGCTAATTTGGACTTTAAAATTTATTTTTACTCATATTATTTTCTATATTTGTCTTCTGGTGAGCTAATAGGTGCCCCCTCAAGTGAACAACAAACTAGAAAATGATTTGAATTTAATAGCAAAACAAAATAAATAATTTTATGAACTTGAATCTACTATACTAAACGACTTGATTATATGGTTCTACTAACACTAGCATGAACATATTGATAATCTTGATTCGCACTTGATCCCTATTCAATTATCAGAAAGCTAATTAATTCCAATATGTCGTATTAAAGATGTGCATTTAATCTGAGTAAACTACATTGAAACCATGAGTTTAAGGGTGCCGATTTCAAAGTCAATTACAGATCCACATTGTAGATCCACATTGTTTCTGATTGTCAATTCTTAACCAGAAAATGGGTGTTAACTATACTAATTGTTGCTACATAACTACAAATTAAAACAATCCATAACAGTACAAATACAGTCCAATAAACAAGGATCTAAAAAAGCTAATTCAAATCATACTTCCATTCTTCATACAACTTCATTCCTTCGTATATTTAAAACTCATAATCAATGTGGATATAAGTGTGTAGCTGGAAATCAAAATATAGTAAAAAGAGGCAGAGATTAGCCACATCAGAGCAAACAATAACAATTTGGAATTTCAGACAGCAAATAAACGTAGCCCAGTGATTCCAGAAGCTTTTAAACCAAATAAGATTGGTATGTCAATCCCGACACTGCAACAAATTGCCCATAAATGAACACAAACTCAATAGACGACCTATAGTCAACTTGAACTAACCAAATCCAACACATACTGCCTTCAACCATCAGATATCAAAGAGCACTAGGAGATTCAAATGAATTTGATCCCTAATGAGCTAGAAACTGGGACTAAGTGTTGAAATCTGAAAATGGCTAAAGGATCACTAATGTTTTCCCTTAAATACAACCGACTCCAAAACTCTATCTTAAGGTATGTATCTCTTTGTGTGTTTTAACTTCTATTAACGCTCAAGAACTCTGTCTAAAACTCTCGAAATTGACTACCTAAAAAACTATGTGTTTTCTTTCAAGCTCTCCACACTCACTCTTAATATATTTTTTCAGAAGTGTTTTCCCAACTCTCAAAACTCCCTAAAACTGACTGCCTCTAAAACTGAATTCTTAACTCCCAAAAATGATCCTTTTTTTTCTTCTTTTCTATCTCAATTTTCAGACCTCCTTCTCTCTATGTTTATGTCTCTGTTTAAAGATTAGAGTACATTCCCCCTCTTTGTTCAAACATCTTCTTTATAGCTTGTATCCCTTTTCCATGTACACCTTTTAGCCTTTTTAATCATTTTCCCTCATTCATTTGCTTTTCCTCTCTTAAAAATACTCAGGCATGATAAAACTAATTCTGCACATAACCTTCCTTAGAATTCCACTAGAGTGTCTAATTTTAATTCAATGGTGTATATTGGCAGCCTATTTTTTTTATTCAAATTTTCTTTTAAACCCATTCTACTTCTGACTTTTCCACCTCTAAAGGTACTTAAACAAGTGTAATTTTCACTACCTATACTCTTTTTCTATTTTATTTTAATCCAGCTTACTGAGTCCATATTTTATACTTAAAACTGGTGCACCACTATCATCTGCTAGCAATCCTTATTCCTTTATTCCTAACTTATCTTCTATACCTCCGTTCCTTAATTAATACTTCTGAAATCTTTGAATGTTATACAAGTTAAACCATTAGTTTTCTATCATAGGAATAAGAGGTGACCAAAATGAAGGGTATTAATTTTTGATCCTACAAGTTTTCACCATTATACTACTAAAAATATACAAATAATTCAGAATTGAAATTGGCGAGAAACAATCAAGGACTGGCCCTTTTGATATTCGACCTTTGAAACAATTAATCACCAAACGATTACACTAGCTAACAGAATCAAAACTTTAAACAATATTGCAAACAGATTTAACGTAATAGACTTAATTGAACCAGAAATTAAACAGGCTAAAGAAAACAAAATGTAGAGAAACACAGCTCACAAAAAAAATCAAGAACAATGACAGAAAAGAAAAGAGCAAAAATGAAACGAAACTACCTAAAACTGGCCAGACTTCAAAATTCTTTCCTCGAATTCTTGATTTCAACCAAACGAGGTCTCAATCACGTATTCTCTGATAAAAACACATTATCGAGGTCTCGTTTGGTTTTAATCACTCACGTGTCTACAACTCTGGAGCTTAACCTTTTTGGGTCTATTTTTAATTCAAATTATATGAGTCACATGGATATTCGACGAGAACTAGTTGTGGATTTAGATAGAGGAAGCCATGGTGATTTCATGGTTTTGTTTTGGGAGAGATTGGCCGGCTAGGGTTGAAAAGTCTGAACTTCAATCTAAAATTCAACACTTTTGGGATGATTAGAAGGAAGCCAGTTGCGTGTTAGGAAAGAGGGAGGTTGTAACGACCCAACCGGTCGTTTTGAGATACGGCGCGTCATTCAGCAGTTTGAGGCCATGAAAAACTTCATCTCAAGTATATTGACTTGTATGTATGGTCAGAATTAAAATTCAAGAAGTTTGGAGTCAAATTTAAATGAAAATTCTCATTTCCAAAGCTTAAAATTGAAGAAATGAACTAGGATTGGAATTTTGAGTATACGACCTCGGAATTGAGATTTGAAGGTTCCAACAGGTTCATATGATGATTTCGGACTTGGGTGTATGCCTGGATCGGGTTTTGGATAACACGGGAGCGTTTTGGCGCATATTATGGAAGATAGCATTTTAGAAGAAATTGCATCAATTTGGCTTAAAATGCATTTTAGTGTTATTGATGTCCGTTTGGGATTCCGAGATAGGGAGTAGCTCCGTATGGTTATTCTGTATTTGTGAGCGCGATCGGAAGTGAATTCGAAGGTCCGTAGGTAATTTTGGAGGCGTTTGGCTAAAGATAGAAAATTGAAGGTTTTTGAGAAAATTTGACCGGAAGTGGAAATTTTGATATCGGACTCGAAATGCAAATCTTATGGTTCGGATAGCTTCGTTAGGTGATTTGGGACTTAGGAGTGTGTCCGGAATATTTTTGTGATGACCGGTGTAGAATTAAGCTTGAATTGGCAAGGTTAGTATTTTTGGCGAATCCGAACGATAGGTGAGATTTTGATCCGGGGGTCGGAATGGAATTCCGATAATTTTTGTAGCTTCGTTATGTGATTTTGGATATGTCTGCAAATTTTCAGGTCATTCGGATGTCGTTTGGTCGGGTTTGTGATTGAATGTTGATTTCGAAAGTTTAGATGAAAACTTAGGCTTGAATCCGCTATAATTCGATGTTTTCCGTATTTAAGGACATGTTTTTATGATTGGAACAAGTTTGAATAATGTTATAGGATGTATTGGTATTTTTGATTGAGGTCCCGGGGGCCTCGGGGTGATTTCGGATGGCTAACGGGAATTTTTGAGTTGAAAAATGCAGCAGAAAAATTGCAGAGAAATTTTGTTCTATGCGATCGCAATGCTCGAATGCGATCGCATAGTGTTAGCTACAGTGCCCGGAGAGTTTGTTCTATGCGATCGCAATGCACGGATGCGATCGCATAGTGTTAGCGATTGCAGGAGGCTTATGCGATCGCATATGGTAAAATTTGGAGCCGAAATTTTGTTCTATGCAATCAGAGAGGGTTAGCTAAAGTACCCAAAATTTTGTTCTATGCGATCGCAATGCTCTAATGCGATCGCATAGTGTTAGCTACGGTATCTAAGATTTTGTTCTAATATTTCAGTCGCGAAAACAACTCATTTTCCACCATTTTTTGTCATTCTTGAGAGCTTTTGGACGGGAATTGAAGGGATTTCGACGGGGAATCGTTGGAGGTAAGTTTTATGAGTTAAATACATGTTTTTATACAAGAATCATCCATGGAATTCATGAATTTATAGCTAAAATCAAGAAAATAGGGCTTGGAGCAAAAACCTTAAATTTAGGATTTGAAGGACCATTTGTGGTCCGAATTGGGAGTTCTTGGTATGTACGGACTCGTGGTGAGACGAGGATTCCGAAAATCTGAATTTCAGAATTTTTCATGACGTGGGCCCCGGGCTCGGGTTTTGCGAATTTCGTGATTTTGAGTATTTTTCGAGTTCTTTCGATTGGGTTATGTCCCATTAGCATATTATGATGTATTACTTATGATTTTGGATAGATTGGACCTGTGGAGGCCGACATTCGTGGCAAGAGAGTTGTCTCTTAGCGGTTTTGTACCGGAATCGAGGTAAGTGGCTTGTCTAACCTCGTGTGGGGGAATTTTCACCCCTAGGATATTATGTGATAGTTTAAATGCCTTGTACGCGAGGTGACGGGCGTGTACATGCGCTGGTTGTTGAACACATACTTTAATTAAAATGTTCGATGAGTGATATTCATGTTTTTAGCTCTGTTATTTCGATATTCTTACCCGGTAGTAGTTAGAGAACCATGATTTGGTAGTATTCAACTGTCTTGTTGCCTAATTGTCTTACTTGAGTTTTCTTGGTAATCGCTGATGCTGTTTATCGGTGAAGTTATAGTTAAGCATATTATATTTTTCTCTGTGTATTCCTTTACTTGCTGTGTTTGTGGACTGCGGGTTCAATTCCCGGTGATCCCAGGGCTGTGGGTTCGATTCCCAGAGACCCGGAGTGATAATGATGTGGACTACGGGTTCGATTCCCGAGATCCTGAGATTATTGAAATGTGGACTACGGGTTTGATTCCCGAGATCCTGAGATTATCGAAATGTGGACTACGGGTTCGATTCCCGAGATCCCGAGATTATTGAAATATGGACTACGGGTTCGATTCCCGAGATCCCGAGATTATTGAAATGTGGACTACGGGTTCGATTCCCGAGATCCCGAGATTATTGAAATGTGGACTACGGGTTCGATTCCCGAGATCCCGAGATTATTGAAATGTGGACTACGGGTTCGATTCCCGAGATCCCGAGATTATTGAAATGTGGACTACGGGTTCGATTCCCGAGATCCCGAGATTATTGAAATGTGGACTACGGGTTCGATTCCCGAGATCCCGAGATTATTGAAATGTGGACTACGGGTTCGATTCCCGAGATCCCGAGATTATTGAAATGTGGACTACGGGTTCGATTCCCGAGATCCCGAGATTATTGAAATGTGGACTACGGGTTCGATTCCCGGAGATCCTGAGTTATTGATTATTTATTGAGACATGGGCTGCGGGTTTGATTCCCGGAGACCCAGAGGTACTGTCAATGGGACGGTGGGTTCGATTCCCACAAGTCCTGGACGTGTTTTATTGAGTTGGTTATTTGTTGTTAGCTTAATTGTAGACGGTTGCAGTAATCATTTTATTGTTGTTATTGCGGGAGTTATTATCATTTAAACTGTTTATTATTGTTATTATCACTATATTATTTTCTCTCAGTAGGGCCCTGACCTTCCTCATCACTACTCCATCGAGGTTAGGCTTGGCACTTACTGAGTATCGCCATGGTGTACTCATGCTACTCTTCCGCACACTTTTGTTGTGCGGATCCAGGTACATCAGGACATGCCCATACTAGGTAATTCAGCAGTACATTTGGAGACCTCGAGGTATGATCTGCTACGTACTCGGATCCGGAGGCCCTCCTTCTATTCTGATAGTATTAGTAGATGTTTTCTCTCATGTCGTTGTTAGATACTCTTCAACATAGAGCCACAGTTGTATACTCTCTTTTAGTCCGTGTTGCCCGTGGGATTCCGGGTCTTGGTGGTGTTTTATACAGTGTGTTGACGAGTGTATGTGCCAAGCGGCACGGATTACATTCCTATTTATATTGTTTTTTTTTCCGCTATTTCTTGTTTAAAGTTCATAGACTTGTATATTCTGCAACATGTTAGGCTTACCTAGTCGTGGGGACTGGGTGCCATCACGACATGTTCATGATTGGTGAACTAGGGTCGTGACAGAGGTATGGGGGTTCCGGGGTGTAATTTTGGTGGTCGTTGGTCGCGAGCCGCTGCCGTAGGTGATTTCCAGTGGGAGATCGACGATGGGGTAAGGTGTGGATTTTGGGGGCGTCTTTGAGGCTTAGTGACAATGGGGGGGGGGGTTCGGCTTGGGGGGCTATGTAGGATTTAGGAATATATACTAAAGGGGGAATTAGATCATGGCCGTTCGAGCAAGTGGGATCGACGGCTAGGATTAATTAACTAGAAAGAAACAGTGTTGTTTGGGTGCAATAACGGGTGAGACCGGGATGGGGAATGGGTCGGGTTAGGTTAATGGATATAGAGGAGTATTTTGAGTCGTTGGATCATGATCAAATGGATGGCCGTGATCGATTGTCCTTAAAACGACGTAGTATAACTATCATACTACGTCATTCCGTTGTTCTGTGAGAAGGGTGGCTTGGACCGGGTAGGAGATATTTGTTTGAGCCTTATTTTATTTAAGAAAATGCGGCCCAATTCCGAATTGTTGTCTTTTTTCACTCTTTTCTTTTTCTTCTATTAATTTCCTTTTCAATTCCTAACTACCAAAATTCATAAATTAATTGTAAAAACCAAAAAAATAACTTAGGATAATATAAATTAACCCCCTAATAATTAACATACAAGATTAAACGCTAATTCAAAATAAAAATCACACAATTGTACATTAAATAACAAAAATTACAACAAACACATATTTTTGGTGATTTTCTTTTCCTTTATAACCCAATTATGGTTTAATTAATTTCTAATTGTAAAAAAAATAAAAATCCTAAGTGCATAGGCATATATTTTTTTTTGTATTTTAATTAATTAAAACAAGACAAACATTTACCGACAAAGAACAAATAATTATCCAAAAAATGTTAAGCAAATTCTCAAAATTGTACACAAAGGAAATTTGTTTTATTTTTTGATTTCTTTTGGAGAAGTTTTCATGAAGCAAAAATTACGTGCTCACAGCTGCCCCTTTTTGTCCAAATATACGAAGAGTTTTCGTGCAAAGATAAAGTGAGCGGATACGAGCGATTCTTGCCCGTTTGTGTACTCCGTGTGAAGCATTTTTGAAAGATTTGACCGAACCTTTGCTTCAAAAGGTCTCCTACATATCCCTAGCTAAAAGGAAATCAGGTCAATGTAGTTCGGGAAGTTTTGATAGCTGGGACTTGTGAAGACCCGACCCATCGTCTAAGGTATTATCACCACGTTTTCCCCGTATTATGTTGCTATATATTTCAATATCAGTATTTGAGTTGATCGGGTAGAATTGGATTGATTTTAGTTGGAAATGAGACACTTAGTCTCTTTTAAGAAGGCTTAAATTAGAAAAGTCAATGGGAGGTTGACTTGTGAGTTAGAAGGCTTGTAATTGAATTCCGATGATTCGGTTAGCTCCGGATGATGATTGAAGGCTTAAGAGCGCAATCAGAAGTAATTTTGGAGGTCCGGTGAAGAAGTTAGCCTATTTTGGCGAAGTTAATATTTTAGCGACTTCCGGTTGATAGGTGAGATTTGATCCGAGGGTCGGAATGGAATTTTGAGAGTTGCCATAGCTTCTTTAGGTGATTTGGGATATGTGTACAAAATTTCAGGTTATTCGGACGTGGTTTGATTGGGTTTTTGATTAAATGCGTGATTTGGAAGTTTTAGAAGAACTTAGGCTTGAATTCGGTGTAATTTGATGGTCTTGGCGTTGTTTGATGCATGTCGATGATTGGAACAAGTTCGTATAATATTTTAAGAGGTGTTGGTATTTTTGGTTGAGGTCCTGGGGGACTCGGGGCGATTTCGGTTGGTTAACGGGAATTTTTGAAGTTGGAAAACTTCATAATAGGCGAAGATGTAAAAGAGTGTGCACAAGACCTCACTTTAAATGATCACATCTCCCGTTATATAAAGATTTGTGTGACCACAACCTTACAATTTAAAGCCCTTTGAGTCTAGTTTCCAACGCAACAAATCGTGCGTCATCTAGAGGTGTATACAGAAAGTTATGACCATTTTACTGGGCACGTGTCAGTAGCCCGGCCTTAGCGCGGGAGCGCTAGTAGCCCGCGCTAATTGGGTTATATTCTGCCTCAACCCGCGCTAATTTAGCGCGGGCGCGCTAGTAGCAGGCCCCTAAATATACCTAAGGACGGTAAATGACAGAACTTGAGTCATTTCTCAAGCCTAGGGCTTCCCCAACACCCCCAATTCGACCAAGGCACTCAATTGCACTCCTAAGGTAAGATTTTAAGTGTGTTTTCATGGTGATTTCTCTTCTCAATTACTAGTTACAACATGATTTTGGTTGAATTTCATAGGATTTCTTCAAAATCTCAAGAACACCCCAAAGTTGTCTTTCAATATTTGATCTACAAGAGGTAATTCTATACCTTAGACTTACACATATGGTGTTATTATGGGAATATGAGTATGAATCAAGTATTACAACTTATAGTATGGTTGTTGGAAGCCATAAATCCCCAATTTAAATACATGAACATGGTAGGGATTTAAATGTGTATATTTGTTAGAATTTTGTTGGTGTGGGTGTGAATGGGTATCACACACATGATGTTAGGAGTATAAATTGCTAAAGAATGATAGTGAGATGAATTGTTGGTTAATAGTGATAGTTGGAGGAACCAATGCTATAGTTAAGAGGTGTAAATATTTATGCCTACAAGATGTTTGATAATAGGCCTAGATGGCACAAATTATGTGATTTATGACTAATAATTGGCCCTATTTAATGTTGTATTATAGATTGAAGTTACATAACAGTATTGGATCATTGTAGTATCATTAAGGGGCAAATTTCAGATATGTATGGCTAAAACCCCATCTTTTAGAAATCGAGCTTCATCGATTTTTGTATGAATTTTGATAGGTTGGAAGCGCGAGGAGGCCGTTTGAGGAGCAAAGGCATCGCGGACTAGAATTCTCGCCGGTTCGAGATTCGGCATCCGAGGTGATTGAATTGCGATTGAAGCGCAAGGCGGACTAAGGCTTCGACCGGCTAAAGGTGAGTAGTTTGTGTATATGGTAGCCTGAGGGCACGAAACCCCGACTTAGCACATTGTGACGCTAGTAGGGCATGGCTCGCACCCCGTGGCAGGTGCGGGATTGATTGTGACTAGGGATTGAGACTTAGTCCATCCCGAATGAGTATAATATGATATTGGTGGTTGAAAAATACTGTGTTTGATATTATTGTGGGATGTAAGCCGTGTTTGGGGCCTTGTGCTCGACCTGTAGTATCCCTAGGGGATAGTTATATATGTGATATCTATACTTGCTTAATCACTGATCTTAGTCCTGGTTTGAAATCACCGTATTGAAATGCTAAGTCACATGTTTTGGGAAAATTAAATAAAAGTTAAAGTATTTTCATAATTTATGAACTGGAACCTAGAAATAAATAATTTGAGCTGTTGTGTGACATATATGTTTGTTGTGGACTGAGGATGGATCGGGCTGCACGCCATAGCGGTTGATATGAGGATCGGGCTGCACGCTGCAGCGGTATTGCGCTTGGGCTGTAAGAGCCCCTCCAGAGTCTGTACACACCCCCAGTGAGCACCATCGACGTTAAATGGATCGGGCTAAACCCCGTAGTGGTTATGTGCATTGCATTGTATCTTTATCTGTTGAATTATCTGTGATAATTGTATTGTACTGTTGTTACTAGTTCGTATGAGGATGGGACTGTACTTTAGCTTCATTTTGTGGTATTCTGTGAATTTCTTACTTTCAGCTACTTGTATATATTTATTACTCACGGAGTACTTAGTATTCACCCCTACTCCCTACACCTTTGTGTGCAAATTCAGGTACACAGGGGGGATAGACAAGCACTCCAGTTTTTATCAGTATTTATCCGAGTTGCTGAGGTAGCTGCTGGCGTTCGCAGGACCTGGCTTCTCTTCTTATTCCAGTTTTCCTTTATATATACATTATTCAGACTTGAGTATTTTGTTCAGATATTGTTATCCGATCATGATTAGAGGCTTTAGACTCGTGACCCTAGATCTTTGGGTGATTATTCAGTTTAGCTTTATTGTTGATAATAATATTCAGGTAATTGATTTGAGCTTTATGCTCGGGATGAGAGTGTAAAAGGTCGGGCTTGCCTAGCAGTTGTATTGGGCGCCATCACGACCGGGTTTGGGGTCATGACAGGACTACCATGGGATTGCCATTTGTTGTTACTGCTATTGCATGCTGTTACTGCTTACTGACCTCCTTATTACACCATACTAAATGAAAATAATAAGCTAGACTAAACTAATTTACGAATTATAAAATCTTATCTAGGTCTTCAACTTGATCTTCTTGTGTTTCTTGTTGCCTTGGTAGCTCTTGTGTTTCCTCTAATGTTTCTTCTCTTCTGACTTAACTCTTCGGCCTCTCTTGATTGACGAACTTGAACTGCTTATTTCTTTCTTGTGAGCTTCGAATTATTTTCCTTCGAAGTTTGAACTGCCTTCTTCTGACCCTTGTTGCCTTCCTACTGATTTCTAAATTTGAATTTACGCTGGGGATTTTTTTTATAATCTTCTGCTTTCCCGGTGGGTTACTGACTTCTTGAATTAAGAAAGTATGCATTTTCGTTCTCCCGGCGAGCTCCTGACTTCAACAACAATTTTGGAAAATATAACATCATTCCATTCTTCGGGCGGTCCCCTGACTTCAACAACAATTTTGGAAAATAAAAACGCCATTCCGTTTTTCAGGCGGGCTCCTGACTTCAACCATAACTTGAAAAGATTAAACACCATTCCGTTCTTCAAGCGGGCACCTGACCTCAATTATAATTTAAACTTTCATGAAAACATAAAAGACGATGCCTTTCCGTTCTTCAGGGGGCACCTGACCTTAACAAAAAACTCAAAAAATAAATCTCCATTCCGTTCTTCAGGCGGGTACCTCAATTCAATCAATGATTTAAAACTTCCCCTTACAAAAGATCACTTCTTTCCGTTCTTCAGGCGGGCGCCTGACTTCAACAACAAACTTCAAAAATAAATTGCCTTTCCGTTCTTCAACCGGGCACCTGACTTCATCAATGATTTCAAACATCCACTTAAAAAGATAACATCTTCTCGTTCTTCAGTCGGGCACGTGACTTCAATCATAACTCCGAAAATAAATTGTCACTCCGTTCTTCAGGCGGGCACCTGAATTCAACAACAAACTCTGAAAAATAAATCACCATTTCGTTCTTCAGGTGGGCGCCTGACTTCAACAACAATTTCACTTGAATTCTATTACCGTTGCTTCCTTTTTGCCTCCTAAACCGTTTTCTTCTTTCTGAATTACCTTCCTTCAGAACAGCTTATCTCGAAACTTGTGTTCTCTTCCCTCTCAATTGGTGTGGATAATACTGCTGGAATTATTTACTTTCTTGCTGTGGTAATACCGCTGGGAAAATCTCCATTCTTCCCCTCTTTTTTTACTTACCTCAAAACTTTTATTTTCTCTCAAGATTGCTGGGAGTAAAATGTTATCAGCTGGGGGTTACCCTGTTGAGGATACCACTATCGAGTAATCCCTTTTTTTCTTTCCTCTATCAAAACTTCCTTCAAAACTTGTGCTTCGCTCCTCACTACAAGAAAGTATGAATTTTGCAACAATATTTTAGCAACAATTGAAATATTGTTGGCTAAAATGGATAAATGCCAACAACTCGAAACAATTGTTGCTATAGCATAAATTTTTTGGCAACAAAATTTTTTCGTTACAAAATAAGTTAATTTTGTTGCCATATTCTATGGTCTAGATAATAAACTTTAAAATTTTAAAAATGACTACAACGATCTAGCAACAACTACAGTATTGTTGTGAATTTTAATAAATGGCAACAATTAATTTTAATTGTTGCAAAAAATAAAAATTTTAACATAATAAAATTAAATTATAAATAAAATTGGTAACAATAAAGTTTTTTTGTTTAAATTATAGTAAAAAGAATTGACAACAATAAAGTTTTATTTGTTGGCAATAAACATTGGGTTGTCGCTTAAAAATTTCAATTATCCGCCAAAATCGAGCGCCAAAACATTTCCCTTTTAATTACTTTTCCCAATTTTTTAGCCCACCCATTAATAGATATTCTAGCTAGGGTTTTTCTTATCAGATCTAGTTCTCATCCCCTGTTGTGTCCTCTTTGTTGCTTGGAGTTGTGGTTGATCGGAGAAGAACCGGTAAGAATTCAATCTTTAATTTCTTTACCCGATTGCTTCACTAAATTATAGAAATACTAATATTTGTGATTATCTTTTATTATTGAAGTACTTAATGGGTATGGGTATCTTAAAATTTTCTATGCTAGAGAAGGATTTGCAATGTTTTCTCCTCTAATTCCTTATGCTCAGTAAGAACTTTGCTAGGTTTTTCTTTTATTGTTGTCTAGTTTGTTGTTACTTTTTTTCAATTCATCTTGTGCTAACATTTTTATTCATGTTCTCTGCATAATAACAGAATGAAACTAGTACTGAACATGAAAGTTTTTTCTGTTATTCGTGAAAATTTGATAGGTAAAACTATAAGTTGCCAAGATAGTGAGTAGTATTGGTGCAAAGTTTATCTGAACCATGATGCTAGTGGCTGATGATGCGCCTGTTAGTGGTGGTGGTTTAAGGTGATTTCCCTCCTTATTGATTTATGTACTGCTATATTATTTAAGTAAACTAACGATTTGTATACTATTTTTTTTGTTGATAAAGTAGTGATTTTTTATTTTTATTAATTAGATTGCAATATTATGCATATAAATATAAAAGTAGAGAATGATCATACAGAGATGGTTCTGTGAAAATAAAATTAACTATTTATTTACTTGTGTTAAATTCTTTATGTATGCTAATTGGATTATCAAAAAAATTACGTGGGCTTGTTTTCATTAGATCTTTTCTGAAATTCTATATGTAATTCCTTTTTCCCATGTTCCTGGCATTTGTTAGCATCTTTGTTCTCATATGATGGAGCTTAGTTTATAAAATTGCTTCCTTGGGTATTAGATAACTGCGCCTCATGATGTGGATACTTGTTTTAGCTGTCTTAACCAGAGGAACTTTCCATTGGGTTAAAATTGGTTCTCTACTTACCGGATCCGACTAGAATAGATATATGGATTGGGGTTGGATATGCTCAGACAACTGGACTGTGTTTATTAGTTGTTTTTGTGAATGAATGCGCAATCTTTATCATGGGTAAACTCTTACTTGAATTAGTTGAAGGATGTTTGACATAGAAATGTATGCAAATAAGTATCGCAAGACTCATATTTGCTATAGAAAAGAATTTTCAAAGTGTCTAACAGATGCTATGCGTTGCAGTCATAATGGGTAGTTCAGCTACGGATACGCTAGTTACTCGAATTATAAGAATTGAGCAGAGCACATTTAGAAAATTGAATGTTTCAATTGAAGAGGTGGAAAGGTAAAAAGTTTGGTGAGTTTGAACTACTTCATTTAGACATTCAGATATTACACAGTGAATCAAAGAAAAAGAAAGAACACACTTGAACAATCTATCTTAATCTTCTATATGATACAGAAGAGAAAGGCAAAAGCTTTTAAGCATTTTCTGAAACAAAACTACCCCTAACACTTTCTGTTAGTGTTTGTTTGCCTTTCTCTACTAGTATGCAAATATACTTTTACCTCAAAAGTTGAGACATGATGTTGTAACATGACATTTCCTTGTGACGACCAAATCCAACTTCCATTACATGATAATTTATCCTGCTCTTTTTGCTATGTCAGTCTATTTTTTATTACTTGCATTAGATTTTTAACCCAGAGGATTGATAAGGATATGTCTAGTGCTATAGATATTTGGATGGGAAAACTTACCTACTCTATGATTTAGATGACAAGTAAAAGATTTAAAAAACTTTTCTTTCTTGGTTTACTAACTTCTCTGAACTTTTCTATATTATTTATTTCCTTATTCTACTTCTTATAGTGCATCAAAAAATATATATTTACGGACTCAAACTGAATGCAGAGAATGAGTGAGCGAAACAAAACCAATAAGGCAAATCAAGAAATGAATCATATTTGCAGCAGAAAATTATTCCAGGCAGTATCTTTTGACAGGTAACATATGTCTTTATTTTTACGAGTGCCTTGAAAGTTACTTGGAATTGTTATTTGTCCTGGTCCTAGTACTGAAAAATTGATTAGTCAGGCACGTATAATACATGGTAGGATTTCTATAGTAAGTAGTTAGCTTTCCTATTTTATGTTACATGGTGCACTCGGTCAATTTCAAGGCGATCACCTTCCCTTGCTACAACTTTAGGTACAGGGAATTGTGTCATAGTCTAGTTGCCACATTTACTATCACGATACTCTTAGTGTGTCATAGTCTAGTTACATTTTGCATTTTAATATGAAATATAATATAAAGAGATGAAAAATATGGAATAAGTACTGCTGATTCTTGCACAAAAGATATAGAGAGATTTAATTTCTACATAACCTGCTACATCATGTAAAATACACCTGTAGTATAATTTTTTTTTTGGCAATGTCAAGTTCCGTTCAATGCTTTAAAATTGTAGAAAATTATGCAATAATATACACACTTCAAATATATAATGTCTGGTTGCAGCTGAAATGCAATGGAGGAGACATAATGTAATGAGAGAGACAAAAAATATTCCAATAGCACCCATTTTTGTAAAGAAAAAGATCTCTTTGCTTTTTCTTTCTTTGTAAACTTCTTGATGTTGTTATTCTGGATTTTGGAAGCATATATGCAAGTCATGTATATATAGATTTGTATAGGATATTTGGTTGAATTGGTGAAATAAAAAAATAAAGGGATAATGCTGAAGAGGAAAGTGAAATAGATTGATTCTAAGCTATCTTTGGTTAGACCAACTGTAGTTGTAGAACAAACTTTGGAGTGTTGTCAAGGAATACATATATATTGTATACTTAGTAATTTTGACATGCAAAATTTTGTTTTATGTAGACTTTTGCTTCTTCATGAATCATGATCATGAGGTTAGATTAATAAAGGCTTCATAGACAACTAGCTTACTATAGGCATGATTTTGATAGTCTTCTATATAATTCTTATATGATAATTTCTTAGCTTTAGCTTTGGTTATAAGAATCTTTTTATATCATTTATTGGTGTCCATCTTTTTCTTTTTTTGATCTGTACTTGTGTACTTTATAATTTTCTTTTATAAAAAATATAATTATAATTTATCTTCTTTTGCAGAATGAGGATGAATGAACCAACATAGCTGACAATATGGTTCATCTAATGCTTAAGATACTAGAAGAAGACTTACTTTTGGATTGTTATTAGATTAGAAATTATGACCCGGTAGATGCTCTTATTTTTATTTTTAAGTAAGAACATGTGTTTTAGTAGTATTTAATTTTTGAAAGTATGTAAATATTTAGTGCATCATTTGTGTTGACCTTTTCAAATATGTATCATATTAATTTATATTGTGATACTTCAAAAGAAAATGTGATTTGTGTATATAACAACTACACATTTATTATCGCTAGTTGTATAATAAAAAATATAATATTGTTGGCAAAAAGTGATTTATGCCCACAACAATACCTATTGCAAAAAGCCTTTATAACAGATTATTAACTATTTTCCTGCTAATTTTTCGCCACAAGTAGTATTGTTGCGAAAATAATAATTTATCGCAACAATCATTTTTGTTGCTAAATATTTTTATAAGCCACAAATGTATAATTAAAATATAATTTATGGCAATAATATTTCTTGTTGTGTTAAGTCATCTTTTGGCAATGACAATTTTTGTTGTTGCAAAAACTTTTCCCATCAGCATTTATTGCAACAGCATGCAACAACTTTATTGTTGTTGCCAAAAGTACTTTTCGCAACAATATCAAATATATGGCAACGAAAAAATTTGTTGCAAATTCCACACTTTCTTGTAGTGCCTCCGAAGGTTGATGTAAATATTTGTTTTTCTTATATTATAAGAAATGTTGGTTAACTTCTTATCTTTATAATTTAATTAACTTTCAAAAAAAAAAAAATAGAGGAACTTTAACATTTTAATTTATTAATCCCATAATCCTATTTTCTAGCCTAATTCCCACACCCCACTTTGCATGCCCTCACCCCATAATTCCTAACTGGAAATCCACGTTCTCCAATCCAAATGGGGAACAACAAACTACTAAATTTTCTTATAAAATAGAGAAAAGAATGTGACAAAAAGGGGGAGAAAATTTAAAAAAAAAAAAAACAGAAGAAAAAAAGGAAAAGAAAATATGGAAAGAAGTTAGAAAAATAAAGGATAACAAGAAGAAGAGAACAGAAAGTATTTGGAAACAGGAAAGGAAAAAGTAACGTTAGAAAATAAAAAGAAAAGAAACACTTGACAAAAGAAGGAAGAAAGTAACGGAGATTGAGAGAAAAGAATCAAAAAGTTTGGTTAAGGTAATCAGTTCAAAGCCAGAGTTCGAGATTTCATTCGGGTTTCTAAGTTAGTGGTTCAAGAAAGTTAGCGTTGTTAGTTTTGGAAATCAGTAGATTAGCCCTTATGTTCTTAATCTGTGATCTTCGCAAAAGGTGATATTCCATTCTTTCTTAACAATCAAAAGTGATAATGAGTTGAAGCATGATATTTTTTTTGTACCGTGTATCTATAATCTTAAAGGATCATTAAATGGAGATATCAGTAAAGAATGGTATTTCAGTTTTCATGGAGTTAAAGCATTCTCTGGTTTTTCTTTGATTTACTAAGCTTAGTCTTAGAATACTTTAACAAGTGCAAAAGTGGTCATTTATCTAGATATTTTTTAAGAAGTTAAACACGTAATATCTGTCTTGGAATAATTTTTTTTTTTTGCTGTAGTTTTAAAGATTTGAATTAATCTGGGTTAATAGTTTTTATTTATATTAATATATAATTTTATGTTCATTGTGCGCCAAAGGATTATTACATTAGGGATGGATTAGTTAAACTTTCGCATGTCTTCTTAAAGTGACTTTGGATTATTCTTCATACTTCGTTCACTAATCAATTTCTATGCTTGCTGCATTTTTTTCTTTTTGTACGTTAAGTTCTAAAAGAATTCTTTGCTAGCTATTGCTAAGACACTAATGTCCTAGTAGGGATATATTCCATAAGTAAGCAAAAATATTTAAAAAGTATTTTTCTCTACTGCTAGATGAAGTTTCGATTTCATTGGGATATTTACATTATTGTACTTTGAATTGTTTATTGGTTTTCCACTATGAAACTGTTCCTTTTAACTTTAAAGCATGTAGTAGTGCCGTAATTTTGGCCTAAAAATAATACTGATTCATTGTAATTTGTCTTTATATTAAATAAAAGGCTCTTCCTTATATATATTTATGCATTCATTATTAGTCCATCACATGAATTTAATGGTTCTTTTCCTAGGTCGTGTAATTTGTATCACGCGGAAGAGGTTCACGAATGTTTTCATAATTTTGTTTTACATAAAAGTTTAGGTATGCTGATTTAAAAAAAAAAAAAAACAATTTGAAGTACATACATGGGTTGCGAAATAATTCAAAACCCGTTATAAGAAATAAAATAATTTAAGTGATAATAACAATATAATTGTAAGGGAGCAAAATGAGTCATGAACTAATTCAAGGCTCGTTGCAGTAACAACAACAACAACAGAAATATCCTAGTAAATCCTTCTTCGACAAGCTTGGGAGTTTCCTTATGTAAGCTCCCTGGGTACGGTTTCGGAGTTTATGTAAATGCCATATCTTCAAAAGAAGTTGGTGCTCAAGATTTATTATACTACCTCTGATGCTGAGGGCGATCGTTCTATTTTATTGTGTGCAGAAGTTGATCTTACTAAGCCTCTTTTACTAGTTAAAACACCAGGAGTGGTCTGATCCCCTATTTGATCAGACCGCTCTAAGAAAGATAAAAAGCAAACTCTCATAGTTCGGAACCCAGCTCCAGCAACTTCTTCGTAAGTGAGGTGAGGTACTTCTTTTGGTTTGAATAGGGGGTCGCCCTTTTTTTGGTTGAAGTAGCCACGACTTTGGTCAAAATCATACAAGTGAGGTATGGGGAAGGTAGTATGCTCCTTGCAATACGTAACAATAATAAAATATACAAATATATACCTTGATTCTAAAAGAGACATAAAATAATTAAATATTCTATACAATATTAGCTCATGTGTTGATACACGAGTCTTGGATTAATATGCTTAAATAATAAAAGGATCATGTGCGCATTCCGCGTCTCGATGCTTTTAAATTAAAAATAATAATATAATCATGTGTACATTCTGTGCCTTGGTTCAACATTTAATTTAAAAAAAGTACCTTCTATGCGTACCGCATTTGGAAGAACACATTTTATAGAATATAATAATTAATTAAGCAGTAATCAATAAGTCATAATCAATTAAATACAAAAATAGCTAAAACAAAATTGATTTAAGGCCTTACATTGATAAAAGCGACCGTGCTAGAACCACATAACTCGAGAGGTGTCTTACACCTTCCCCTCGGTCAACAGAATTCCTTATTCAATCTTCTGTTTCGTAGACCATAATTAAGAGTCAAACCTTCCTTTTGAAAGGGGATTCAAATAAAACGAAAATTCAATCCCAAGTGGCGACTCTAAATAATAAATAATTCCTTTTCAAAACGTCACTTTAATTGAAAAAACTCTTCTAACTCAACCCGATCATAGGGTTGTGTTGCCAAAAAGAGGTGTGACACCGAGGACATTTCATTCCTTAAAAACCGGTGCTTCATTCTTCCGAAACTGTTGGGGATGCCACTGACCTTTTTCTTTTCCCGTCCCGCATCTCATTTTTTGTTTTGTCCGTTAGGGATATAGCTTCTTCCTTTAACACTTGTTGATTTCCTTCTCTCAGCACTGCTGGGATAACATTGGTTCAAAGATCATTTATCCTTAAAACTCGGGCTATCTCGCTTCTCTCAAGATTGCTTTTTTCCAAAACTTTGCGTCTCCTTTTTCCTTAAATTGTTTGGAATTCCATTTCCTTCACAACCTTGTGTTATCTTCCATCTTTCCTATGTGGGTATTTGATTTAAGGAAACTTTCGCAATAAGAGAAAATTTTCTGCCCCAGTTTGATAATCTTCTTTGTGGACTGTCTTTCCTTCACCAATAACCTTTTCTTTTCCTGCCTCAAATCAAAGAAAAATTTGTTAGTTTAAAATGTCGCGAGTAGTCATGACACTCCTGCTGGGGATGGTTTTTCCTTTTCTCTTTTTCTTGTTGTGCGTTCCCTAAACTTGTTGGGGAATGTTGTTATTTGCTGGGGATGATATGCTTGTTGCGGATGATTTTTTCCTTTTCTTTTTCCTTCTTTGCTCTATGTTGTCCGATCTTCTCGGTCGATAATTTGCTCGGGAAGCTCCTCCTTCCCGATGATCATTATTAACACAATTCCTCTACTATTTTTTTCCAACCTACTCCATACTTCTACCAAAACTTCAGACCAACCTATCGTTTTGATCCTACAACAAAACGTCCTTTCATCTTATTACCTTATCTTGTGCCTACTCACATTTTTCTTTGCACCATTTTGGCGACTGATAGTAAGCTCTGAAAAAAATTCCTTCTCAAAAACAAATTGTTGAAGAGAAAGTCTTTAAACAAAGAAAAATGAAAAAATTACTGCAAAATAAGAAAGAAAAGCCTTTCTGAACAAATGTTGGGAAGAAGAAAGGGAAAAAACTTATCTGAATGGTATAACTGTGACGACCCGGCCCGTCGTCACGGGAATTACCACCCCGTTGTGTTGTAATTACATAATTCATGCTTTTATATCAGTGTTAGAGTCTATCGGGGGTGTTAGGAGTGAATTGGATTGGAGATGAGGCATATAGCCTTTTTGAAGGAAACCTGAATAAGGAAAGTCAACACGGAGTTGACTATTTGGTTAGAGAGCTCGAAATCGAATTTTGATGATTCGGTTAGTTCTGGGAGGTGATTTGCAACTTAGGGGAGCGATCGGAATTGAATTTGGAGGCCCGGTGTAGAAATAGGCTTGAATTGGCTAAGGTTGAATTTTGGCTAAATCCGAACGGTAGGTGAGATTTTGATCCGGGGGTCGGAATGGAATTCCGACAGTTGCAGTAGCTCCGTTAGGTGATTTTGGATATGCCTGCAAAATTTTAGGTCATCGGACGTCGTTTAGTCGGGTTTTTGATTGATTGTGTAATTCGGAATGTTTTAAGGAATTTAGGCTTGAATTCGATGTGAATTATGGGTTTTGATATAATTTGGATTATTTCGAATGAATTACGTGAAATTAGCATATGTTGATGCATTCTCTATGATTTTGAGCAGATTTGGCACCTGAGGAGACTGATTTGCGAGGCAAGCGCAAGGCGGATTGAAACTTCTACCGGTTCGAGGTGAGTGGTGGTAGTAAACAATGTACTGAGGGTTTGAAACCCCGTACTAGCACTTCACAGTGCTATATTGAGATGAGACACGCGTTCTATGACGGGCGTGGTGACATTGTGATTGGGGGTTCGGACTTAGTCCTTCCCGGCTAATAGAATACTTTGTTGTATGACTGTTAATGAGATTATAACTGTACAATTGGGCTAATAGCCATGTTTGGGGCCTTGTGCCGATCTGTAGAGCATTAGGGAACCTATAGAGCTAAGTGACCCGTATATCGTGTTGGAAACATTCACTCAGCCGTAGCTCTAGCTGTATAGCATAAAATGAGCCAGTACTAGATGTGTACATTGAGGGAGATTATCTAGGGTGGAATTCCCTGTTCTAGCTGAGTGGGCCTGAAAGGCCAAGTCTATATTGACTGAGACAGGGTCCAGGACCCACTGTGATATATTATATTGGGCCTGAGAGGCCAAGTACATATTGACTGGGATAGGGTCAAGGACCCATTATGAGGTATTATATATATATATACCTATATTGGATCGGGCTGCACACCGCAGCAGTATATATATTGGATCGGACTGCACGGGCTGCACGCCGCAGCAGTATATATATTGGATCGGACTGCACGCCGCAGTAATATACATGTAATATACATGTAATATACATGTGGGACGGACTGCACGCTGCAGTATTATTGCGCTTGGGCTGTAGGAGCCCCTTCGGAGTCTGAGTCTGCACACATTCTCAGTGAGCACTGGTGTATATTATGGGATCGGGCTGCGCGCCGCAATAGTATAAATATACATACATATATATATTGGATCGGACTGCACGCCGCAGTAATACATGTGTGGATCGGGCTGCACGCCGCGGTATAATAGTGCTTGGGCCTAGGGAGCCCCTCCGAAGTCTGTATACACCCCCAGTGAGCGCCGTCGACGTTAAATGGAGCGGGCTGCGCGCCGCAGGCGGTATATGTATTGGAGCGGGCTGCACGCCGCAGCATTATACTTAATCATATCCTACTATCTACTTAAATACGTATACATTATAGACATAAGTATGTGAGATGGTCGTACACCGTAGGGGTACGAGTGAGGGTTGGTTCAGTGTGGAATCTTGTAGAGATAAACGTAGATTGGAGGTTAGAGTACTACTATAGTGATGACGTACCTGTGAGGGTTGCCTTAGAACTGCTAAGTGATAGCACAGGAGTTCTTACCTTCAGTTATTATTTATTACTGTTACTCACTGAGTTGAAATATACTCACCCCACTCCCCTGCACTTTCTGTGCAGATCCACAGGTGCCCGAGAGCAGTTGAGACATTGTAGCTGCTGATCCTTATCTACTTTTGCGGAGATTACGAGGTAGCTGCCAGCGTCCGCAGAGCTTGTTTTCTCCTTCTTTATCATCTTGTTGATTTCCTAATTGCCTAGACTTGGTTGTAGTAGGATGCTATTCCGTAGAGGCTCAGTCTCGTGACACCACGATATGGTTGGGACCGTATTTTGTATGTTTTACATTTCGTTTATCACCTGATATGATCATTTACTTGTTTAAGTTTAATTTGATTAATAACTGGCTGGTTTAAGGGATAATATGGTCGGGCTTGCCTAAGCATTGTGTTGGGCGCCATCACGACCAGGGTTTGGGTCGTGACAAGTTGGTATCAGAGCCTAGGTTAACAGGTCTCGCGAGTCGTGAGCCGGTTGGTAGAGTCTCGTGGATCGGTGCGGGGACGCCTGTACTTATCCTCGGGAGGCTGCAAACCTTTTTAGGAAAAGTTTCAATTCTTGGAATTCTTGTCGTGCGATTACTTTTGACTTGATCTGAACTTTGACATTCTATTCTCTCGCAGATGGCGAGAACTCGATCATCCGGACGTGGAGGACGACCACCACTACCACCTGCTAGAGGCCGTGGACGCGGCCGTGGTCGCGGCGGAGTTAGGGCAGCTGAGGCAGTGCCAGCTGACCCACAGCCCCCAGTTGCAGAGGTGCCAGCGGCACCAGATCAGGCACCAACTGTGCCCATTGTCATACCGGGTCTACATGAGACCCTAGCTCAGATACTAGCAGTCTGCACTGGCCTAGCACAGGCGGTTTCAGTTACTACTGCAGCAGCTGCATCGGGGATCGGGGGTGGTCATCGGACCCCCGCAGTACGCACTCCAGAGCCAGCAGTGCAGGGCATACAGACACCAGAGGCTCCTCCAGTTCAGCATGTGGTTCCGGTTCAGCCAGCAGATCAGGTTCAGGGGGACAGGGTCCCATCTGTGACAGACGATGAGCAGCATCGTCTCGAGAGGTTCACTAGGTTATCTCCTCTAGTGTTTACTGGTGCTCCGGGCGAGGACGCCCAAGGTTTTCCGGATAAGTGCCGTCGGATGCTTCGTACGGCAGGGATCTTGGAGTCTAGTGGGGTATCATTCACTACCTTTCAGTTTCAGGGACCAGCCTTTGCTTGGTGGGAGGCTTATGAGCGCCGCAGGCCAGCCGGGCAGCACCACTATCATGGCCGGAGTTCTCCACTATGTTCTTGGAGAAATGGGTGCCTCGATCTCGGAGAGAGGAGATGCGTAGGCAGTTTGAGGGTCTCCGTCAGGGGGACATGTCAGTGTCAGAGTATGAGATCAGGTTTACAGAGTTGTCCAGATATGCACCGTGGTTAGTTCATTCCGACAGAGAGAGGATTGGGCGCTTCGTGGACGGCCTCATTTATCCCATTCGTATTCTGATGACTCGGGAGAGGGTTTTGAGTCGTACATTTGAGGATGCTGTGGATATTGCTCGCGGCATAGAGACAGATCGTCGTAGGGAGCGGGATGAGAGGGAGGCCAAGAGGCCTCGAGGAGCAGACTAGTTCCAGTGGCACTCAGACCAGAGGCCAGAGTCAGCAGAGCCGAGGTCGCTCTTTCAGGTCTTCGCGGTCGGGTCGCTCAGATCGTCGCAGATGGTCTCCTAGACAAGGTTATCAGGGTTCGCACCAGAGCCAGCCATCTCTCAGTGCCATGCCAGCTCAGAGTTCTTCACAGGCCCCATCCGCTCAGGGTTCATCTCGGCCTAGTTCATCAGCTGGCCACTCCAGCGCCAGAGGTCCTTATCAGTCTCAGTACCCAGCACCGGGGAGTTGCTACGAGTGCGGAGAGTTTGGGCACCACCGTAGGGAGTGTCCCCGTCTTGTTTCCAGATCTTATCAGCAGAGGGGGCAGCCCTCGTCATCTGGTCCTTCTACTTCAGCACCCGCCCCGCCAGCTAGGGGTGAGGGTCAGACAGCTAGGGGTCGCTCTCGAGGAGGAGGCCGATCAGGCGGACAGGCTAGATGCTATGCTTTTCAGGGCCGATCTGAGGCCGTTGCTTCTGATGCTGTCATTACAGGTATTATTTCAGTCTGCCACAGAGATGCCTCGGTATTGTTTGATCCCGGTTCTACTTATTCTTATGTGTCTACATATTTTGCTCCTCATTTGGGCACGACCCGAGGAAGTCTTGAGCTGCCAGTGCATGTATCTACCCCGGTAGGGGATACTATTGTTGTGGACCACGTATACCGGTCCTGTTTGGTCACTATTGGAGGTCCGGAGACCCGAGTAGACCTGTTGCTTCTCAGCATGATTGATTTTGATGTTATATTGGGCATGGACTGGCTATCTCCATGTCATGCTATTATGGACTGTCATGCTAAGACAGTCACTTTGGCTATGCCGGGCATTCAGAGGATCGAGTGGCGAGGCACGACTGAGTATGTACCTAGCGAGGTAATATCTTTCCTCAAGGCCCAACGAATGGTTGGGAAGGGATGTCTCTCTTATTTAGCATTTGTGCGGGAGGTCGAGGCCCAGACTCCCAGTATTGATTTTGTTCCCATTGTGCGAGACTTTCCTGATGTGTTTCCCTCGGACCTGCCGGGCATGCCGTCGGACAGGGATATTGATTTTGGTATCGATTTGGTGCCAGGCACTCAGCCTATTTCTATTCCTCCATATCGGATGGCACCAGCTGAGTTGAAAGAATTGAAGGAGCAGCTCCAGGAACTCCTAGATAAGGGGTTCATTAGGCCGAGTGTGTCACCGTGGGGTGCACCGGTCCTGTTTGTTAAGAAGAAGGACGGATCCATGAGGATGTGTATTGACTACAGGCAGCTAAACAAAGTAACAGTGAAGAATAAGTATCCTCTGCCTCGTATTGATGATTTATTTGATCAGCTCCGGGGAGCTAGGGTGTTCTCGAAGATTGATCTTCGTTCAGGCTACCATCAGCTGAAGATTAGAGAGTCTGACATTATGAAGACTGCATTCCGGACCGGATATGGTCATTATGAGTTCCTTGTGATGTCTTTTGGGCTGACCAACGCCCCGGCAGCATTTATGCATCTGATGAACAGTGTATTCAGGCCGTATCTTGATTCATTTGTGAATGTGTTCATTGACGACATTCTAGTCTACTCCCGTATCCAGGAGGAGCATGCTCGGCACTTGAGTATTGTGTTGCAGAGGTTGAGAGAGGAGAAGCTGTATGCCAAGTTCTCCAAATGTGAGTTCTGGCTTGAGTCCGTGGCATTCTTAGGGCACGTGGTGTCCTGTGATGGTATTCGGGTAGATCCGAGGAAGGTCGAGGCAGTGCAGAGTTGGCCCAGACCGACCTCAGTTACTGAGATCCGTAGCTTTCTGGGATTGGCAGGGTATTATCGCCGATTCGTTCAGGGGTTCTCTTCTATTGCTTCACCCTTGACTAGATTGACTCCGAAGGGTGTTCCTTTCTTATGGTCCGAGGAGTGCGAGGGGAGCTTTCAGAAGCTCAAGACAGCACTGACCACAGCACCAGTCTTGATTCTACCGACAGCTTCAGATTCTTATACTGTATATTGTGATGCCTCGGGAGTTGGCATTGGTTGTGTGTTGATACAGGAGGGTAGGGTCATTGCTTATGCTTCTCGTTAGTTGAAGCCCCACGAGAAGAACTACCCTGTTCATGATTTGGAGCTAGCAGCCATAGTTCATGCTTTGAAGATTTGGAGGCATTACCTGTATGGTGTCTCCTGTGAGGTGTTCACGGATCATCGCAGCCTTCAGCACCTATTCAGACAGAAGGACCTTAATTTGAGACAGCGGAGGTGGTTGGAGTTGCTTAACGATTATGACATCACTATTTTGTATCATCCGGGGAAGGCCAATGTGGTGGCCGATGCCTTGAGTCGGAAGGCGGTTAGCATGGGCAGCCTAGCTTTCATCCCAGTTGAGGAGAGGCCATTTGCTTATGATGTTCAGGCCCTAGCCAATCGGCTAGTGAGGTTAGATATTTCGCAGCCGAGTCGGGTGTTGGCTTGTGTTGTTTCTCGATCTTCCTTATATGATCGCATCGGGGAGCGACAGTATGATGACCCACATTTGCTTGTCCTTAAGGACAGAGTGCAGCATAATGATGTTAGAGATGTGACTATCGACAGTGATGGTGTTCTGAGGATGCATGGCCGTATATGCGTGCCCAATGTTGATGGTTTGCGGGAGTTGATACTTGAGGAGGCACACAGTTCGCGGTACTCTATTCACCCAGGTGCCGCAAGATGTACCAAGACTTGAGACAGCACTACTGGTGGAGGAGAATGAAGATGGATATTGTTAGGCATGTAGCTAAGTGCCTCAATTGCCAGCAGGTCAAATATGAGCATCAGAGACCGGGCGGTGTTCTTTAGCGTATGGTTATTCCCGAGTGGAAATGGGAGAGGATCACCATGGATTTTGTTACTCGGCTTCCTCGGACAGCGAGGAAGTTTGATTCTGTATGGGTGATTGTTGATCGGCTGACTAAGTCCGCACATTTCATCCCAGTTAGTACTACTTGCTCATCGGAGCGGTTGGCATCGATCTTTATTCGGGAGATTGTCAGGTTGCATGGGGTCCCAGTGTCTATTATATCTGACAGAGGCACTCAGTTCACTTCTCAGTTTTGGAGAGCATTTTAGCGAGAGATGGGTGCGCGGGTTGAGTTGAGCACCGCATTTCACCCCCAGACAGACGGACAGTCTGAGCGCACTATTCAGATCCTGGAGGATATGTTGCGGGCATGTGTGATTGACTTTGGTGGTTCATGGGATGAGTTTTTGCCACTTGCCGAGTTTGCCTACAACAACAGCTACCAGTCGAGTATTCAGGTGGCCCAGTATGAGGCATTGTATGGCAGACGGTGTAGATCTCCCGTCGGATGGTTTGAGCCTGGTGAGGATAGATTGATAGGGACCGAGTTAGTTCAGGATGCTCTGGATAGAGCAAAGTTGATCCAGGAGAGGCTTCGCACAGCACAGTCTCGCCAGAAGAGTTATGCGGACCGTAGGGTTCGAGAGTTGTCTTTCATGGTTGGTGATAGAGTATTGCTGAAGGTTTCACCCATGAAGGGTGTCATGAGGTTCGGGAGGAAAGGGAAGTTGAGTCCCGGGTACATTGGTCCCTTTGAGATACTCAGGAGAGTTGGAGAGGTGGCATATGAGTTAGCCTCGCCACCCAGCTTATCCAGCGTTCATCCAGTATTCCATGTGTCTATGCTCCGAAAGTACATCGGGGATCCGTCTCATGTATTAGACTTCAGTACCATTCAACTTGATGGTGATCTATCATATGATGTGGAGCCTATTGCTATTTTGGGTCGCCAAGTAAGGAAGTTGAGGTCGAAGGAGATTGCATCAGTTAAGGTTCAGTGGAGAGGTCGACCCGTAGAGGAGGCTACTTGGGAGGTTGAGCAGGAGATGCGGAGCAGATACCCTCAGCTATTTGAGACTTCGGGTATGTTTCTTGACCCGCTCGAGGACGAGCGTTTGCTTAAGAGGGGGAGAATGTGACGACCCGGCCCGTCGTCACGGGAATTACCACCCCGTTATGTTGTAATTACATAATTCATGCTTTTATATCAGTGTTAGAGTCTATCGGGGAAGTTAGGAGTGAATTGGATTGGAAATGAGGCATATAGCCTTTTGAAGGAAACTCGAATAAGGAAAGTCAACACGGAGTTGACTATTTGGTTAGAGAGCTCGGAATCGAATTCTAATGATTCGGTTAGTTCCGGGAGGTGATTTGTGACTTAGGGGAGCGATCGGAATTGAATTTGGAGGCCGGTGTAGAAATAGGCTTGAATTGGCTAAGGTTGAATTTTGGCGAAATCCGAACGGTAGGTGAGATTTTGATCCGGGGGTCGGAATGGAATTCCGACAGTTGCAGTAGCTTCGTTAGGTGATTTTGGATGTGCCTGCAAAATTTCAGGTCATTGTCGGGTTTTTGATTGATTGTGTTATTCGGAATGTTTTAAGGAATTTAGGCTTGAATTTTATGTGAATTATGGGTTTTGATATAATTTGGGTTATTTCGAATGAATTACATGAAATTAGCATATATTGATGCATTCTCTATGATTTTGAGCAGATTTGGCACCTGAGGAGACTGATTTGCGAGGCAAGCGCAAGGCGGATTGAAACTTCTACCGGTTCGAGGTGAGTGGTGGTAGTAAACAATGTACTGAGGGTTTGAAACCCCGTACTAGCACTTCACAGTGCTATATTGAGATGAGACACGCGTTCTATGACGGGCGTGGTGACATTGTGATTGGGGGTTCGGACTTAGTCCTTCCCGGCTAATAGAATACTGTGTTGTATGACTGTTAATGAGATTATAACTGTACAATTGGGGTAATAGCCATGTTTGGGGCCTTGTGCCGATCTGTAGAGCATTAGGGAACCTATAGAGCTAGGTGACCCGTATATCATGTTGGAAACATACACTCAGCCGTAGATCTAGCTGTACAGCATAATATGAGCCCATACTAGATATGTACATTGAGAGAGATTATCTAAGGTGGAATTCCCTGTTCTAGCTGAGTGGGCCTGAAAGGCCAAGTCTATACCGATTGAGATGAGATAGGGTCAAGGAACCACTATGAGATGTTATATTGGGCCTGAAAGGCCAAGTCTATATTGACTGAGACAGGGTCAAGGACCCACCGTGATATATTATATTGGGCCTGAGAGGCCAAGTACATACTGACTGAGATAGGGTCGAGGACCCATTATGGGGTATATATATATAAATATACCGACATTGGATCGGGCTGCACGCCGCAGCAGTATATATATTGGATCGGACTGCACGCCGCAGTAATATACATGTAATATACATGTGGGACGGACTGCACACCGCAGTATTATTGCGCTTGGGCTTTAGGAGCCCCTTCGGAGTCTGAGTCTGCACACATTCTCAGTGAGCACTGGTGTATATTATGGGATCGGGCTGCGTGCCGCAGCAGTATAAATATATATACATATATATATTGGATCGGACTGCACGCCGCAGTAATATATGTGTGGATCGGGCTGCACGCCGCAGTATAATAGTGCTTGGGCCTAGGGAGCCCTTCCGAAGTCTGTATACACCCCCAGTGAGCGCCGTCGACGTTAAATGGAGCGGGCTGCGCGCCGCAGCGGTATATGTATTGGAGCGGGCTGCACGCCGCAGCATTATACTTAATCATATCCTACTATCTACTTAAATACTTATACATTATAGACATAAGTATGTGTCTTTATATGTTGAGATGGTCGTACACCGTAGGGGTACGAGTGAGGGTTGGTTCAGTGTGGAATCTTGTAGAGATAAACGTAGATTGGAGGTTAGAGTACTACTATAGTGATGACGTACCTGTGAGGGTTGCCTTAGAACTGCTAAGTGATAGCACAGGAGTTCTTACCTTCAATTATTATTTATTATTGTTACTCACTGAGTTGAAATATACTCACCCCACTCCCCTGCACTTTCTGTGCAGATCCACAGGTGCCCGAGAGCAGTTGAGACATTGTAGCTGCTGATCCTTGTCTACTTTTGCGGAGATTACGAGGTAGCTGCCAGCGTCCGCAGAGCTTGTTTTCTCCTTCTTTATCATCTTGTTGATTTCCTAATTGCCTAGACTTGGTTGTAGTAGGATGCTATTCTGTAGAGGCTCGGTCTCGTGACACCACGATATGGTTGGGACCGTATTTTGTATGTTTTACATTTCGTTTATCACCTGATATGAGCATTTACTGTTTAAGTTTAATTTGATTAATAACTGGCTGGTTTAAGGGACAATATGGTCGGGCTTGCCAAGCATTGTGTTGGGCGCCATCACGACAAGGGTTTGGGTCGTGACAATAACCGATCCAATGATCATGTCCTTCATTTTTGGATTAGTCAACCCAGTTTATTTATATCAATCAATTTTCTGATGGCCTCATATTGCTGGGGATAAACAGGTGTCCAATTCTTGTCAAATGCGGATACTTTCAATCTTATCCCGCCATCTCATAGTGCCCTTCAAGGAGTTTTCACTAATGAGACTCTCTCATTTCTCTCAAACTCCCGCCGCCTTATGTTGCCTGTGAAGGTTTTCACCGTAAGACTCTCTCATTTTGTTTCTCTCAGCTTTCAGCGCCTTATGGTGCCCGTGAAGGTTTTCACCGATAAACTCTCTCATTTTATTTTTCTTTCTCAACTGGTGATTGGAGTGTTATCAATAAGATTCTCACTACTGTGGATTCCCTTGGCTACCAATTCCTTCAGCTCATGATCCTTATTCAGTCGGGGATTAGGGTGTTATTCTTGGCTTTTATTTGCATGACTCGGCACCTCTCAGATACTGATCGGGAGGTCGTTTTTGGACATCAATATGGCTTTTTATGTGTGGGACTAAAGAAAAGGATATACTTTAATGGGTATAACATTACAACTTTTGGAATCACACTTTTTCTAAAAAACATAACTTCTGCCCCAATTTTATTTCTTAGGGAATCTTTGAATTTTTGTTATACTATGACCGAACCGTAAGCCGCCTACGTATCCTCTTTAAGTAATCAGGTTGAACGTAGTTCACTTGATTCCTTTATATTTCTTGTGACTTTCTTTTTGTTTCTTTTCTATTTTGTTATGTATACTTATATATTTTTCATTAATGATTCCAAAAGAGGTGTATGAAAGAATAATTAAGGCTCAAAAGGGGGAATGCAAGGGTTAAAGTGTTTGATAGTAGAAAAAAAATTGCCTACGTCATTTCATTCTCCGATAAATGCCAAGTACAAACAAACAAAAAAAATAAACAACAATTACAATCAAAGAATCATATATAATATCTCTTGATTGCGTCAGAATTGATAGCCATATCGATGCATCTTCCCTCGATATCTGTCAGACATAGAGCTCCATTGGATAACACCCTAGTCACAATAAATGGCACTTGCCAATTCGGGGCGAACTTGCCCTTTGCTTCGGCCTGATGTGGCAGAATTATTTTCAACTCTTGCTATCCCACTTCAAATTTCCTAGGACGTACTTTCTTGTTATACGCTCTTACCATTCTCTTTTGATACAATTGTCCATGACATACCGCTGCTAATCTCTTTTCGTCAATCAAGCTTAATTGTTCCAATCGGGCTTTGACCCATTCATCATCATCAATTTCGTCCTTAGCGACTATCCGAAGGGACGGAATTTTGACTTCTGCTGGTATTATTACTGGTTTAGTTCCGTATACCAACAAATAAGGAGTCTCACCTACTAAAGTACGAACAATAGTGCGATAACCCAACAATGCAAATGGTAACTTTTCATGCCATTGCCTAGATCCTTCTACCATCTTCCTCAATATCTTCTTTATGTTTTTGTTGGCTGCTTTGACTGCTGCATTCACCTTAGGACGATACGGCGTGGAATTATGGTGCGTAATCTTAAATTGTTGACATACTTCTTTCACTAAACCACTATTAAGATTGGCACCGTTATCCGTGATGATCACCTTTAGGATCCTAAATCTACAGATGTTATGGGAATGCACAAAATGCACCACCGCCTTCTTGGTCACTGACTTGAACGTTTTAGCTTCAACCTATTTGGTGAAATAGTCAATGGTTACCATAATGAACCTATGGTTGTCGGAAGCTGCCGGCTCAATAGGTCCGATGACATCCATGCCCCATGCAACAACTGGCCAAGGTGCTGACATTGTATCTAGTTTTGTTGGCGGAGAATCTCCGTGTATCTAACACTGATGGCATTTTTGCACGAAACGGATACAATCACGCTCCATAATGAGAAAATAATATCCTACTCAAAGGATCTTCTTTGACAATACATATCCACTCATATGTGGCCCACATACTCCAGCATATACCTCTATCATCACTGTTGTGGCCTGACCAATGTCTATACATCTAAGAAAACCCAAATCTGGTGTTCTTTTATACAACACTCCTCCACTGAGGAAAAATCCATTTGCCAATCGCCGAATGGCTCTTTTTTTATCTCCGGTGGCCTGCTTCGGGTATATACCTATCCTGAGGTATTCCTTGACATCATAGAACCATGGCTCGCCATCCATCTCTTCCTCTATCATGTTGCAATAAGCATGCTGATCATGAACTTGAATATGTAACGGGTCAACATGGAGTTTGCCTGGGTGATACAACATTGATGCTAAAGTAGCCAAAGCATCGACAACCTCATTATGCACTTTTGGGATGTGTCTGAACTCCACTGATTTCGCTTACTTAGATCATGCAAACATTGACGATATGGTATAAGCTTCAAATTTCGTGTTTCCCATTATCCTTGAATGTGATGTACCAGAAGGTCCGAGTCTCCCAAGATCAAGATATCCTGGACATCTATGTCCATCACTAATCACAACTCCAAGATGCATGCTTCATACCCAGCCATAATATTGGTACAATAAAAAGGTAGTTGAGTTGTAACAGGATAATTATGTCCTGTTTCAAGGATAAGTACTGCTCTTATTCCAACTTCTTTTGCATTCGCAGCTCCATCAAAGAAAAGTTTCCATCCTGGTTCCCTGATCAATTCCAACTCATCTACATGCAGCACTTCTTCATCACGAAAATACGTCCTTAAAGGTTCGTATTCATCGTCAACAGGAGTCTCAGCCAAATGATGGCTAAGGCTTGAGCTTTCATAGCCATCCTCGTCACATAGACGATGTTGAACTCCGTAAGTAATATTTGCCATTTGCTAACCTCCCTGTGGGCATAGGTTTCTGGAAAATATACTTCAATGGATCCAAGCGCAAAATAAGATAAGTAGTGTAGGAAGACAGATAATACTTCAGCTTCCGTACTACCCAAGTTAGGGCATAACGCGTCTTCTCAAGATGAGTGTACTTAAGTTCACAAAATGTGTACTTCTTATTGAGATTAAATGGCCTATTCCTTTCTGTTGGTGATGTCATGATACCCCAATACATAGCCAAATAAGTTTTCCAATACTGTTAAATAAAGAATCAGAGGTCTCTCGGGTTCAGGTGGAACCAACACAGGTGGGTTTGACAAATACCCTTTTATCTTATCAAATGTTTCTTGACATTCTTTAGTCCATTTGACTGCAGTGTCCTTCCTTAACAGCCTAAAAATAGGTTCACACGTAGATGTGAGCTGAGCAATAAACAGGCTGATGTAATTCAACCTTCCCAGAAGACTCATTATTTCGGTCTTGTTTTTCGGTGCCAGCAGTTCTTAGATGGATTTGATCTTTAATGGGTCCAACCCAATGCCTCACCGACTGACTATGAATCCCAATAGTTTTTCTGACAGGACACCGAATGCGCACTTGGCATGGTTAAGCTTGAGATTGTATCTACGAAGTCTATGGAAAAACTTCCTCAAATATCCAACGTGATTGGCATGATGTTTTGACTTTATGATTACGTCATTGATGTACACTTTGATTTATTTGTGTATCATATCATGAAATATAGTTGTCATTGTCACACCTCCTTTTGGCGCGCTTACCCCGAGGGATAAACGTACAAGGGAGTTTTTTCAATTTAAGTGACAATATTTGAAATGGGATTATTTATTTATTTCAGAGTCGCCACTTGGAATAAATTATGGTGTCCCAAGTCACCAATTTATTTAAATCCCAAATCGAGGAAATTTTCGACTTTCCAAATGAAGTCTGCGAACCAGAAATTCTAAGTAAGGAATTCTGTTGACCCGAGGGAAGGTGTTAGGCATCCCCGGATCCCGTGGTTCTAGCACGGTCGCTTAAATTATTGTAATGGCTAAATATCTCGATTTTTAAAAAATGTTCAATACTATAATGCAATTTTAAATCATTTACCGCGTTTGGTTATTTTTAAGAAAGAAAAAAATGAACATTGTTATTGAGGGGCCCCGCAATTTTATTTCTTCTATTTAGCTAGGCTCGTAACATTTTTTATTTAAAAAAAAAGATAATCCTAAAGTGACTACATTTTTTCTATTTAGTTTGTCTCTAAAAGAAAAGAAAAGTCCTAAACAATTACATGCTTAAAAGGCTACTCTATATTAATACAAAAGGTGTTCCCTTGAATGACAAATTTATTCTTCAAATTATAAAGCTAACTACAATTTTACAAAAAACTAATAAAAATAGAAAATAACAACAAATATTGATCAACAACTTGCTTTTCTATTTCATTTCAAAACTTCAACTTCCAATTCGAGCTTACATCAACACATGGTTTTTAGAATGTGTACCTGGTTTTGAAAGGAATGGGAAAATGGCAAATCAACAGGGCGGTGAAAATACAGCAACAACAACAGTAACAACCAGCAGTAGCTTCAACACCTCAATCCCGAAAATCCCAGCAATACGGAGAAAAAGAAAAAAACCAGTAAAAAATAGAAAAGAAAAATATATTCCATATTTTCTCTTTGTTTTGGCTTTCTTGCTTTGAACTCTTTTCACTTCTCAAAAGAAACTCTCAAAGATTGCATTTTTTCCGTGTATACTTCTGTATCCAGAGTGTATATCGAGTGTATACTACAGCAGGGAATTTTTTTATTTTTTCTTCTCTTCCGATTTTTCCTCTCTTTTTTCCCTACCTCTTTTTCATAAATCTTCTCTTCTATTTATAGGCAAGAATTTCGAAAATTTTCAGATCTTTTTATTAAAAAGAATATATTTTTTAATTTAAAGAAAACCCACTAATCCATGTTTTCCTCTCCATGTTTTCTTCCTTGATTTCCTTGCCCCCACTACTTTATGTTATGTGATTATGATTATTTTTGGCTAAAAATCTGAAATTTTCTTTTTGGGCCAAGGGGTTTTGGGTTGGGTAAGGGTGCTTAGGATTGGGCTTGTAACTTAATTTGCAAGATGGCCCAATCCAAATTTTTTTCTATTTTGTTCTTCTCCATTATTCAACATCCTAATTAATAAAGCCCAAAAATACTAAGATTAATTTATAAAAACTAAAAATTATCTTGAAATACTAATTAACTCATAATAATAATTATCACACAAAATTAAACATTAATAAAAATAAAATTGCACGATTTGGACATTAAATGCTTAAAAAATGCAAAATACATATTTTTTATGACTTTTCATTTATGTAAAATAAACTTAATTGTAAACTTGAATTTTATATACATATGCAACATATTTTTTGTATATTTTATTTATTTAAACAAGCAAATATGCACGGATAAAAATGCAAATAATACAAGAAAAATAACACAAAATTCACAACAATTGCAAGAAAACTAAAATTATTTTATTTTAAATCTTTGGGAGTATTTCCCTTATAGGGCAAAAATCACGTGCTCACAGCTGCCCCTCTTTACTCGGAAATACGAAGAGTTTTCGTGCAAAGATAAGTGAGCGGATACGAGCGATTTTTGCCCGTTTGAGTACTCCGTGTGAAGCATTTTTTGAAAGACTTGACCGAGCCTTTGCTTCGAGAGGCCTCCTACATATCCTGGGCTAAACAGGAATCAAGTCAATGTAGTTCGGGAAATTTTGGTAGCTGGGACTACCATGACTGCTGTAATCTTGCTGTTATTGTTGTTGCTGTTGATGCCACTACTTAACCGATCCCCTTATTACATCGTGCTAAACGAAAAATAAGAAGCTAGACTAAGTTACAGTATTGCAAATTATTATCTATCTTTTTTCAGCTTGATCTTGTCATGTTCATTGCCATCCTGCTGGCTTTGATGTTTCTTCACATGCTTCTTCTCTTCTAACAATTGTTATTTCGGCCTATCTTGATTGCCGAACTCCGACCATTGGTCTCGTCCTTGTGATCTTCGAACTATTCTCCTTCGAAGTCTGAATCTATCTTTCTGATCCTTGTTGCCTTCCTTCCGATTATGAACTTGGATTCATGCCGGGGATTTCCGTTACACTCTGTCACTTTCCGATTCTTCACTATCCTTATCAAATCGTGGAAATTGAGACGCCGTTCTACTTTTCCGGCGGGCTTCTGACTTCATCGACAAACTCTAATAAAAAAATTGCCATTCCATTCTTCAGGCGGGCACCTGATTTCAACAACAACTTCAAAATAAATCGCCACTCCATTATTCAGGCGGGCTCCCTGACTTCCACTACAATTCAAAACTAAATCGCCACTCCATTCTTCAGGCGAGCTCCCTGTCTTCAATTATAACTTCAAAACTAAATCGCCACTCCATTCTTCAGGCGGGCTCCCTGACTTCAACTATAACTTCAAGATTAAATCGCCATTCCATTCTTCAGGTGGGCTCCCTGACTTCAACAACAACTTAAAAATAAATCGTCACTCCATTCTGCAGGCGGGCTCCCTGACTTCAACTACAACTCAAAACTAAATCGCCCATCCATTCTTCAGGCGGGCTCCCTGACTTCAACTATAACTTCAAAACTAAATCGCCACTCCATTTTTCAGGCGGGCTCCCTGACTTCAACCACAACTCCTATTTAAAATATCGACTTCCTTTGCTTTCTGCATCACTTTCTTCTTCCTGCATCACCTCTTAAACCATCCTTTCTCCCAAATTACCTTGTTCTGGAACTACTTTCCTCCTGGATCGTGTTGTTTTACCTCCTCACTGCTGGGGATATCTTTAGAACTGTTTACTTGCCTGTTGAGGATAATGATGCTGGGAAAATTTTCCTTCATTCCCTCCCTTCCTTTGACTCAGGTGCTTGAATTTGCGCCGGGAACTCTTATTGTAACCCTCTACTTTTTGGTGGGTTACTGGTTTCAAGACCTGCAATGTAAAGACTGAAGACTTGCCTTTTGTTATACAGGTAGGCGCCTGCTTTTAGTAGCAACTTTTGAATTAAAAATGCATTCCGGCAATAATTTACGAAATATGCAAAGGACAATGTAAAATAAATCAAACGTAAAATATCCTATTCGAGGGCGAATAGTCCCATCGTATTCTATTTAAGGGCGAATACTCCCATTGTATTCCATTCGAGGGCGAATACTCCCATTGTATCCTATTCGAGGGCGAATACTCCCATTGTATCCTATTCGAGGGCGAATACACCCATTGTATCCTATTCGAGGGCGAATACTCCCATTGTATCTTATTCGAGGGCGAATACTCCCATTGTATCCTATTCGAGGGCGAATACTCCCATTGTATCCTATTCGAGGGCGAATACTCCCATTGTATCCTATTCGAGGGCGAATACTCCCATTGTATCCTATTCGAGGGCGAATACTCCCATTGTATCCTATTCGAGGGCGGATACTCCCATTGTATCCTATTCGAGGGCGGATACTCCCATTGTATCCTATTCGAGGGCGGATACTCCCATTGTATCCTATTCGAGGGCGGATACTCCCATTGTATCCTATTCGAGGGCGAATACTCCCATTGTATCCTATTCGAGGGCGAATACTCCCATTGTATCCTATTCGAGGGCGAATACTCCCATTGTATCCTATTCGAGGGCGAATACTCCCATTGTATCCTATTCGAGGGCGAATACTCCCATTGTATCCTATTCGAGGGGAATACTCCCATTGTATCCTATTCGAGGGCGAATACTCCCATTGTATCCTATTCGAGGGCGAATACTCCCATTGTATCCTATTCGAGGGCGAGTACTCCCATTGTATCCTATTCGAGGGCGAATACTCCCATGATATCAATGTATGAATGTGAACAAACCCGAGACGTCCTGTTCGAAGGTGGACAAACCTGAAACATCCTATTTGAAGGTGGACAAACCTGACACATCATCTTGAATCGCCTTCTCGTTTCTCCGAGAAAATTTTCAACAACGGCAGAAAATTTTCTGCCCCAGTATTGGTGTTCTTCCTTGTGGCATGACTTTCTGCTATCAATATCATTTTCTTTCCCTGTTTCAAATCAAAGAAAATTTGTTAGTTCAAAACATTGTGAGCGGTTGTGCTGCTCCTGTGGGGTGGTTTTTCCTTTTCTCCTTTCCCTCGCTCGGGGTTCCCAAAACTTGTTGGGGAATGATTTCATTTGTTGGAGATGATATTCCTGCTGGGGATGGGTTTTCCCATTTATCCCTTCTCCATTCTGTGTTTCTCAACTTGCTGGGGGTTATTTTGTTGAAGACGGGCTTTCCTTTCTTCCTTTTCCACTCTGTGTTGTTCGACCACCTCGGAACTTTCTGAAGATAACACTGCTGGTGGATTTTCATTTCTTCAAAATTGGTGTTTTACTCTTCTGAAGACTGTTGGAGATGACATTGGTTTAAATATTGCTTCCCTTAAGGCCTTCTTTCTTCCTTTTTACCCAAGTGGTATTTGATTTCCAGAAAATTTTCAAAATGAAAAGAAAATTTTCTGCCCCAGTTTAATAATCTTCTTTGCACCATACTTCTTGCCGTCAATGGCATTTCCTTGCCTTGCATAGTAATTGGAAAGTTGGTGGCCAGTTTTGAAGTCATTTCTCACTGTGTTTTGACTAGACAAACTTTGACGGGGGAATTTTTGACAAAAGGAGAAAGATAAAAAGAAACAACAAATAGAAGACAAGGGAGAACTGACTCTCTAACAAGAAACAACTATAAAAACTTATCAAACGCGGATACCAACTCTATTGGTCATGACATGCACATATGGCCTATCCTCCGTCGTTAATTGCCCTTTACGATTTCTGTCTCGTGATTTCCATCTGATTATCACATTTGTTCGACTTGTAATGCCCGAAGGGTTTTCACTTTCAAGCCTCTCTCATTTTGATTTTCTCTCGGCTTTCGTCGCCTTATGGTGCCTGTGAAGGTTTTCACCGGTAAGACTCTCTCATTTGTATTACTTTTAGCTGGGGATTGGGATGTCACTTCTAAGACTCTCTCGTGTTTCCTTTATGCTGGGAATCAGAATCTTTTCTGCTGAGAATCAAAGTGTTATATTCTGATAGGACTCTCTCACTCGCCTGACGTGGCATCTTTTGAAGACTGATCAGAAGGTCTTTTTGGACCGTAATGTGGGATTTGGATAGGGCTAGAAAGAAAGGGTATTGACGGCTCAAAACAAAATCAATTTTGGGTTCAAAATTTACAACCTTCGGACCTAAATTTATTTATAATCAACACAATTTTTCTTTGCCCCAGTTTTTTACTTGGGGATTTTATTTCTTTATTTACACTATGACCGAGCTGTGAAGCGCCTACGTATCCTCTTTAAGGAATCAGGTCAAACGTAGTTCCCAATTCCCTTTTTTTTTCAAGTTTCTCTTTTCATTCATTTTTCTTTTTCTTTTCTTTTCTTTATCTCTTTTTGTTGTTTTCTTTTCTTTTTTTCTTTATCCCTTTCTTCTCTTGTCTTTCAAACTTGTGTTTCTAGTCTTTGCAACTAATTCCGAAGGAGGGGTATGAAAGATTTTAAATTAAGGCTCAAAGGGTTGGCGATGGATAAAGTGTTTGGATAGCAGAACAAAATGCCTTCGTCATTCCAATCTTCAAAACATGCCAAGTTCAAACAACATATTCGCGACATCTTCTGTTTGTGCCCTGATTGATAACCATATCGTACATTCACCTTTTCATCTATCATTTTAAAGTATTACGGGACGACAATTTCATTTCAGTATCACGGGCGAACACCGTCTTAGCATGGACAAATTTTCCTTTAAGGGTTTCTTCGTGTTTTACCTGCCCCAGTCTCACATGATTCGGGCTCCAAATAATCTCAAATCATTTTTATTTCTTTTTAAAATGACCTGATTATCTTCCAATTGCTTCATGATTAACCCTTAATATTAGGCCAAAATTATGTGCGATGCCATGTCATTAGAGTCGGCGTTCGAAAAAATGACAATTTAAAGATAGAAAAACTAAACAAAAAGACGACCTGGGTAATAAAAGACCAAAAGTTTCACTAAACGGAGAATTGGTTCAAATACAAACAAGCAAACCAAAAATACAAACCTGAAACGAGACTTGATAAGACTAGGCAAACTGAAATGACCAAAATGGAAAGATAAGAGGGTTTCACTACAAAACAAAATCTAGGTCACAACCCTGGAAACAACTCGGACAAAAGAAATGACAACAAAAACAAACCACCGAAAACTCCTCCTGATTACCAAGCATGACTTCTCATATACCAACTTCTGCCGATTGGTTTTGCTTTGGAATACAGATCGGGCTTCTTAATTTTCCCTTCCCTTCTGTATCAATTTGATCATATGGGTCTAAGGGTGAGCTGGCAATGGATTCTGATTAATGTTGGGTGCCTCTGGTGTCTGAACCTCGATCTTATTGGTGTCAATAAGATTTTGCACTGCATGTTTCAGTTTCTAACATTTCTCGGTATCATGTCCGAGAGCCCCTGAACAATACTCACAGCTTACTGAGTGATCCACATTTGAGGGTAGAGGATTTGGCAATCTTGTCTCAATAGGACTCAACAAACCTATCTGCTTCAATTTGTGGAACAGAGCAGTATAAGTTTCTCCCAACTTAGTGAAGGTTCTTTGTGCCTTTTCCTTTCTGAAGGCATGATTCCCTCGGAAACCTGGTCCCGGAGGGTTATTGTAGGCCCTTGGTGGTGGATATGTGTTTCGGGGAGGGTGATTAGGGTGATTTGGGTGGTAGGGTCCGGCTTGGTAATGAGGTGAAGGACCTTTCGATCTGGACCAAGTACCCTCCTCTACCGTTGCAACTTCTTCTCTTCTCTTCTTCCCGAATGCAACCCCTGTGCCATTCTGAATAGCTTGAGTTGTTGCTTTCAACGCGGAATAGCTCAAGATCTTATTGGACTTAAGTCCCTCTTCTATCATTCCGCCCATTTTGACCACCTCATTGAAAGATTTACCAACCGATGTCACCAAGTGACTAAAGTAAGTTGGCTCCAGTGTGTGCAAGAAGTAATCTACCATCTCGTTCTATCTCATTGGAGGATCTACCCTTGCTGCCTGTTCCCTCCAGCGGAACCCAAATTCTCTAAAGCTCTCGGCGGGTTTCTTATCTAACTTTAGCAATGATAAGCGATCAGGGATTATTTCAAGATTATATTGAAACTGGCCGATGAATGCTTGGGCCAGGTCATCCCATGTAAACCATCCGTTGGGATCCTGCCTGGTGTACCACTCTAGTGCAGACCCTCCCAAGCTCTGACCGAAGTAAGCTATCAGAATTTCATCTCGCCCTCCGGCTCCTCGCATTTTGCTACAAAAACCTCGAAGATGGGCTACCGGGTCACCATGCCCCTCGTATAGGTCAAACTTGGGCATTTTGAACCCGGCTGGCAACTGGACATCTGGGAATGGACACAGATCCTTGTAAGCGACACTGACCTGGTTGCCCAAACCGTGCATATTCCTGAAGGACTGCTCCAAGCTTTTAACTTTTCTAATAACTTCCTCATGTTCCGAACTTTGGAAGTGCTTTTCCGGTTCTGCCGGGTTATCCCAGTGAGGGGTGTGTGAATACGGTTCAGGAGCCTTAAAGGTAGGCTCAGGAGAATAACAATGATTGTCACGAATTTGAAAAAGCGGCTCACTGGACGACTTTTGTAAAGTAGCAGGTGGAGGTGCCACAAAAACAAGGGTAACCGGAGGAGGAGTATTTTGTCTAGCTGGTGGAATCTGGGATGCATAAGGGTTTTCCCCTTGATAATATGGATAGATCGGGGCACTTGTCGAGGGATCAATGGGCGGATGCTCTGGTGCTGGTGTAAGAGTAGGAAGGTTTGGTGATGACTGTTCCCTAGCCCAGGCTAGGTGCATCTCTGTTATTTGCTGTCTCAACCGGTCCACCTCCTCTTTCATAATCTGTATCTCTGTTTTCTCTCCGTCGAGACTTTTGCCGAAACTAGACATGCTTGCTAGAATTGGCCCTTTTGATCTAGTATGGTAATGGTGATTGGCCAGAATATTCTGCCAAGCCAACCGCTAAACTTTCTGAAATGCAACAAACTTGTAAGCTCACAGAGTTTAACAGATATGTTATCGCACGTTGGATGCAATGCACCTAGTCAGTTAACCATATATGTATTCACCGCATGCATCATTCCACATTTTCCTTTTCAATTATCCTTGAATACCTCTCTCGTTATTAACCTCCCTTTTTTCATTTTTTTTCTAATTGGAATAAAAACCTTGTTTTTACAAACACGGCCTTTTAGCGCCTCGGGGACGAAGATTATAAGGCAGTGAGGGTCAATTGACCAAAAAATCTACAAACTGACCCAAAAGTGGCCGTTTATGCGAAGTCAGCCTTCCAGCGTCCCTTTCGGGTACATTCGGCTGTTTTTGAAAACGGCATCACTTCGATTTATTGAAAACTAAACACAATTTTTTTGAAAAAGGGTGGTAAACTCAAACTTGATTTTGAGGTTACGGCCTTTCAACATTTCCACATGGAATATTTCAAGGCTATTATTCAAAAAGAAAAAGGAAAGATTTCAAAGTGGCCATTTTTTGCAAAAAACAGCCTTCCGGCGTCCTTTCGGAACATTCGGCTATTTTAAAAACAGCGTCACTTTGATTTTATTGAAAACTAAAACTTCGACATTTTTTTTTAATTTATTTTTTAAAGGGGTGGTTGGACCCGATGAGGGTTGCCTACGTATCCCACCTAATGGGGAGAATCAAACCTGCGTAGTTCGGTTATAAAGAACCAAATCATTTTAAGAAAAGAAAACAAAGTATTTTTAACAACATTTTTTTTACTAACTTATTTTTCATAAAATTAACAAAATTTATTGGGAATTTGTTTTTCATTTTTCAAAAATTATTTTCAAAGAAACTAAACTATTTTTCGTAAAATTAAGAAAATTTATTTGGAAATTTTTTTCTTTTGCACTTTTCAAAAAATTGTTTTCAAAGAAACTAACTATTTAAAATTAACAAAATTTATTCGGAGATTTTTTTTTATTTTTTTTTCATTTTGTTTTTCAAAAATTATTTTCTAAGAAAAACATACCATTTTCCATAAAATTATTTTGATTTTTCACCTTGACATCTTCCACTTCTTACCCTTCTCTTTTTTAATAACAAACCGGTCGGCATGTAAGATCGAAACAAATAAATGCACAGACAAAGATGCAACAAGTTGGTCTTTTGTTTCAGGTACACCTGTCCTAGACAGGCCCAACCCCTGTGTTGAGCCTCCTAAGTCAAATATGCACATGATGCAAATATACGTTCCTATCGGGGATCCGGCATAAGATTTTGTTATTCTAAGTCATCATCCTGTTGGAAAAAGTGTCTAGACTGGCTTTAAATCGAGCGGACAACTCGAGTCGAGGAGTGTCAGTGCACCGGTAGCATGACTTTCCGGCTTAATTGACAATACTCCCCGCCTAAACATGTGTGACTACAAATCCTTCACCGGGTGCCAAGCACCACAGCTATCTTGAGAAAAACGGGCTATGTCCAGCAAATGCCCGATATTATATTTCAACGAGACTCGGAAGAGAAAAATGGGTATCGGCACAATTTATATACAGTTCACAAAATATCAAAGCGGTAAAAGCAACATTTAGCATATTAAATATAAACATGTAATAAAATCAGATAATAAATAAGCCAAATACAACAATTATTCAAAGCTCGAATTCTTAAACCCCGAACCAGTGGTTCTGGGTTTGTATCCCCAGCAGAGTCGCCAGAGCTGTCACACCTCCTTTTGGCGCGCTTACCCCGAGGGATAAACGTACAAGGGAGTGTTTCCAATTTAAGTGACAATATTCGAAATGGGATTATTTATTTATTTCAGAGTCGCCACATGGAATAAATTATGGTGTCCCAAGTCACCAATTTATTTAAATCCCAAATCGAGGAAATTTTCGACTTTCCAAATGAAGTCTGCGAACCAGAAATTCTAAGTAAGGAATTTTGTTGACCCGAGGGAAGGTGTTAGGCACCCCCGGATCCCGTGGTTCTAGCACGGTCGCTTAAATTATTGTAATGGCTAAATATCTGATTTTTAAAAAATGTTCAATACTATAATGCAATTTTAAATCATTTACCGCGTTTGGTTATTTTTAAGAAAGAAAAAAATGAACATTGTTATTGAGGGGCCCCGCAATTTTATTTCTTCTATTTAGCTAGGCTCGTAACATTTTTTATTTAAAAAAAAAGATAATCCTAAAGTGACTACATTTTTTCTATTTAGTTTGTCTCTAAAAGAAAAGAAAAGTCCTAAACAATTACATGCTTAAAAGGCTACTCTATATTAATACAAAAGGTGTTCCCTTGAATGACAAATTTATTCTTCAAATTATAAAGCTAACTACAATTTGACAAAAAACTAATAAAAATAGAAAATAACAACAAATATTGATCAACAACTTGCTTTTCTATTTCATTTCAAAACTTCAACTTCCAATTCGAGCTTACATCAACACATGGTTTTTAGAATGTGTACCTGGTTTTGAAAGGAATGGTAAAATGGCAAATCAACAGGGCGGTGAAAATACAGCAACAACAACAGTAACAATCAGCAGTAGTTTCAACACCTCAATCCCGAAAATCCCAGCAATACGGAGAAAAACAAAAAAAACCAGTAAAAAATAGAAAAGAAAAATATATTCCAGATTTTCTCTTTGTTTTGGCTTTCTTGCTTTGAACTCTTTTCACTTCTCAAAAGAAACTCTCAAAGATTGCATTTTTTCCGTGTATACTTCTGTATCCAGAGTGTATACTACAGCAGGGAATCTTTTTATTTTTTCTTCTCTTCCGATTTTTCCTCTCTTTTTTCCCTACCTCTTTTTCATAAATCTTCTCTTCTATTTATAGGCAAGAATTTCAAAAATTTCAGATCTTTTTATTAAAAAGAATATATTTTTTAATTTAAAGAAAATCCACTAATCCATGTTTTCCTCTCCATGTTTTCCTCTCCATGTTTTCTTCCTTGATTTCCTTGCCCCCACTACTTTATGTTATGTGATTATGATTATTTTTGGCTAAAAATCTAAAATTTTCTTTTTGGGCCAAGGGGTTTTGGGTTGGGTAAGGGTGCTTAGGATTGGGCTTGTAACTTAATTTGCAAGATGGCCCAATCCAAATTTTTTTCTATTTTGTTCTTCTCCATTATTCAACATCCTAATTAATAAAGCCCAAAAATACTAAGATTAATTTATAAAAACTAAAAATTATCTTGAAATACTAATTAACTCATAATAATAATTATCACACAAAATTAAACATTAATAAAAATAAAATTGCACGATTTGGACATTAAATGCTTAAAAAATGCAAAATACATATTTTTTATGACTTTTCATTTCTGTAAAATAAACTTAATTGTAAACTTGAATTTTATATACATATGCAACATATTTTTTATATATTTTATTTATTTAAACAAGCAAATAATACAAGAAAAATAACACAAAATTCACAACAATTGCAAGAAAACTAAAATTATTTTATTTTAAATCTTTGGGAGTATTTCCCTTATAGGGCAAAAATCACGTGCTCACAGTCATCGCCCTCATGTAAGTTTCCCCAGCGTTCTTTAAACCAAACGGCATCACCCAGTAGCAATAGGTTCCCCTTGGCGTGATAAAAGTCGTCTTCTATGTATCTACCTCATCCATCAGAAACTGATGATACCCAGCATAGCAATCCACGAAAGATCCAATCTCTCACTTTGCCCAATTATCAATTAAGATATGGATGTTGGGTAGTGGGAAGTTATCCTTTGGGCTTGCTTTGTTGAGATTGCGATAGTCAACACATACTCTGATCTTTTCATCCTTCTTCGGTACCGACACAACATTAGCCAACATTCTGGATATCTAGTGACTCGAATAACCTTTGCATCCAATTACTTGGTTATTTATTCCTTAATTTTCACACTTATATTTGTTTTGAATTTTCTCAATTTTTGTTTGACGGGAGGAAATGCTGAATTAGTGGGTAATTTATGAACCACTAAACCATTGCTAAGACCCGGCATGTCCTCGTACGACCATGCAAAAACATCTTTAAACTCAATAAGTATTTTGATTAATTGTTCATTTAGATTTGGTTCAAGATGGACGCTTATTTTGGTTTCTCTGATGGTATCTACGTCTCCTATATTGAAGGCTTCTGTATCATTTAGATTAGCTTTGGACTTTTCTTCGAAATGACTCAGTTCTTTGCTGATTTCTTCTAATGCTTCATCTTCGTCGTATTTTGATTCACTCTCATCGTTTCTTATTTCTTGCATTATTGTTTCTGAACCAAATTGATTTTCTAGATTGGGTTGAAGATTCCTTATGCATGCATTATCATTAAGATCAGTAGAAAGAATGCTGTTTAGAAAAGTAAAAGGAAGAATAAAACAAAATCAAAAATAATGGGAACAAAAATTTCATTCATTGAAAAAGTACAAGATACCAGGGTTTTTATTAATTTAAAAAGAAAACTTGAAAACAAATTGAACTGGACCACAACCCTGAAATAATCCCAAACAAACTTGAAGGAAAATCAAAGCAAACTACCAAGACTCCTTTGGGGTGGGAAGATGTGACGACCCGGCCCATCGTCACGGGAATTACCATCCCGTTATGTTGAAATTGTATGTTTTATGCTTTTATATCAGGTGTTAAAGTCTATCGGGTGAGTTAGGAGTGAATTGGATTGAAAATGAGGCATATAGCCTTTGTGAAGGAAACTTGAATAAGGAAAGTCAACCCGGAGTTGACTATTTGGTTAGAGGGCTCGGAATCGGATTCTGATGATTCGGTTAGTTCCGAGAGGTGATTTGTGACTTAGGGGAGCGATCGGAATTGAATTTGGAGGCCCGGTGTAGAAATAGGCTTGAATTGGCTAAGGTTGAATTTTGGCGAAATCCGAACGGTAGGTGAGATTTTGATCCGGGGGTCGGAATGGAATTCCGACAGTTGCAGTAGCTTTGTTAGGTGATTTTGGATGTGCCTGCAAAATTTCAGGTCATTCGGACGTCGTTTGGTCGGGTTTTTGATCGAATGTGTAATTCGGAAAGTTTTAAGAAATTTAGGCTTGAATCCGTGTGTAATTGGTGATTTTGATGTTTAGGGTGGTGTTTTTATGATTGGAACAAGTTCGTATCGTGTTTTGGAGTATGTTAGTGGTTTTCGTTGGGGTCCCGGGGGCCTCGGGATGAATTCGGGGGTCCAAACGGACCAATTTGTGCCGAAAGGCACTACTGTTCTGCTGCAATAATTGCAGAGAATTTTTGTTCATCGCGATCGCGGGAGGTGTGATGCGATCGTGTAAGGTCGACCTGGTTGTGTGTCGCGATCGCGTGGTGATGTCCGCGATCGCGTAGGTCAATGGCGGAATGCAGTGCGATCGCGATTGGGTTCACGCGATCGCGTAAGGTCAAGTCCGGATGCAATGCGATCGTGTGGCTGGAGTTGCGATCGCGTAGGGATCTTCTGTTGTTCACTGCGATCGCGTGCCAAAGGCTGCGATCGCGTAGAGGAAAAATCAGGCCCCAGGGATTTGTGCATCGCGATCGCGTGCCAAAGGCTGCGATCGCGTAGGGTTAATTGGCCTGGCAGTGAGTTTAAGTTCAGAACAGAACCAGTCGCGGGTTTCATACCCCAAAACGCCATTTTTGAGTTCCAAGAGAAGAAATTGACGGGAATTGCTGGGAATTCATCGGGGATTCGTTGGAGGTAAGTTTTGTGGCTTAATTACATTATTTTAACATGAAATCATTGGTTAAATTTCTGTAAATGGAAGATTAAAGGTGGGTTTGAGCCCCAGGCCTAAATTGAAGAAAAACACCGATTTGAGTGGGCAAATGGAGTCCGATTTTGGTAAATTTTATATGCTTAGACTCGTATCGAGATGAGGATTCCGAATATGTAACTTTTGTAATTTTTCGGCAAGCGTACCGAAAGTCGGGTTTTGACAACTTTGGGAATTTCGATGTAAATTGAGTTATATTGATTGGGTGTCGTCCCATTGGCCTAATTTGTTGTATTTTTACTGTATTTGATCAGATTCTACGCGTGCGGAGCTTGATTCTCGTGGCAAGGGCATTGTGGAGTAGTCGTCGCGCCGTATTGAGGTGAGTAATAGATGTGGGTGATGACCAGCGGGTTCGAAACCCCGGTATACCACTTTGTGACGCTGTATAGCGGCGAGACACGCACACTCTTGAGAGTGCGGGGTCGATCATGAACTGGAGACTATATATTAGTCCGACCTGTTGATACTGTATTATTGGCTATTCTCGAGCCGTTGAACCCCTTCTTGGGCGGTTGAGTATACTTGTGGGCCGTGAGCCAGTTATTGGATCCCGCGAGGATCGTTATCATTGTCTTATCATATAGACATGCTAGTTTACTACTAGTCCGCAGCTATTTTTGTTATTATGCTAATTCCAATCTCTGGAACTTGATATTACTCGTTTTCCATATCGAAAAATGATAAAAAGAGTTTTTCAAAAACTACTTTTGAGCCTGTGAGGCTGTATCTGCATATTAGCTGACTAGTAGTAGATCGGGTTGCGCGCCGCAGCGAGATATATATGTTGGATCGGGCTGCACGCCGCAGTAAATCTCTATGAGATGTGCTTGGGCTGTAGGAGCCCCTCCGGAGTCTAAACCCCCACAGTGAGCACAGGTACCCAAAATTGGAGTCGGGCTACGCGCCGTAGCGGTCATATCATGCATTGCATTGCATTTAGCTACATCTCCTAGCTGTTATGCTATTTATTGGTATTTGTTGGTACAGGTACAGTGAATATTGATTCTATGACAGGGTAGCTGATTATAGTTTTACATAGTGCTTTATTGCGGATTTTTTATCTGCGCTGTCTTACCCTTGTTTATTACCACTGAGTCTGGCAGTACTCATTTTACTCCCTGCACCTTGTGTGCAGATCCAGGTACCTCTCGGCAGTGATCCAGTAGCTGTGCGAGGCGACGTTTGTGGATATTCGAGGTAGCTGCAGAGTCCGCAGGACCCGATATTCCTTCATACGGTCTTTTGATTTTGTATTGACATTTCTTTCCGCACTTGGTATCTTGTAAACCTTTATACACTCATGTTCAGTAGAGGCTCATGACTCTTGACCCTTGGTCTATGGGAGTGGATGTATTATGGGACATGGTTCCCCGTTTTCGTCATATGTATCGCTATTGCTCGTGATTTGATATGCTTAAATAGGCTAAAGAGAGCTTCTAGCTCCGTTATTGTTATTGATTGGTCAGGCTGGCTTAGCAATGTGCTGGGCGCCATCACGACCGGATTTGGGGTCGTGACAAGTTGGTATCAGAGCCTAGGTTTACTAGGCCTCATGAGTCTTGAGCCAGTTAGTAGAGTCTTGTGGATCGGTACGGGGACGCCTGTACTTATCCTCGGGAGGCTGCGAACCTTTAGGAAAACTTCGCTTTTCTTGAACTCTGTCGTGCGATCTTGTTGTTCTGAGAACTGAACTTCTATATTCTATTCTCTCGCAGATGGCGAGAACGCGAGCATCGGGACGAGGTGGACGACCTCCATTGCCACCTGTTAGAGGCCGTGGGCGCGGTCGTGCTAGAGTTAGAGGTAGGGCGGCTGAGGCAGTGCCAGCTGACCCGCCTGTTGTACCAGTTCAGGAGCAGCCCCCAGTGGTTGATGCTCCAGCAGCCCCAGTTCAGGGCCAGACTATATCTATTGCTATTCCTGGTCTTCAGGAGACTCTTGCTCAGATATTATCAGTGTGTTCCGGTTTGGCTCAGGTAGTTTCAGCTACCGCTACCGTAGCGACATCTCAGTCAGGGGGTGGTCAGCAGACCCCTGCAGCTCGCACACCTGACCCGGTTGTTCAGGGACTTCAGACACCAGAGGCGATCCCTGCTCAGGTGGTTGCACCGGTTATTCCTCCAGCTGCACCAGCTCCAGATCCAGAGCATATGGTTCAAGTTATGCCCGATGACGAGCAACGTCGTCTTGAGAGATTTGGCAGACTTCAGCCACCCCATTTTAGTGGCGTTGAGGGCGAGGATGCCCAGGGTTTCTTGGATAAGTGTCAGAAGATGCTGCGTACGGCTGGTATTCTTGAGTCCAGCGGAGTTTCATTTACTACATTTCAGTTCACCGGTCCCGCATTTGATTGGTGGGAGGAGTTTGAGAGGCGTAGGCTTGCAAGAGCAACACCTCTCACATGGCAGCAGTTTCTCTACTCTCTTTCTAGAGAAATATGTACCTTAGTCTCGTCGCGAGGAGCTACGTCGCCAATTCGAGTGGTTGATTCAGGGCGACATGTCTGTGACCCAGTATGAGCTTAGATTCACTCGGTTGGCTAGGCATGCCACATGGATGATCCCCACTGATAGGGAGAGGATCAGGAGGTTCATTGATGGCCTCAACTACTCTATCCGTATTCTTATGACCAGCGAGCGAGTTCTGTCATCATCATTTGAGCAGGTTGCTGATATGGCACGCTCCATTGAGGCGGATCGTCGCCGAGAGAGAGAGGAGCGGGAGGCCAAGAGGCCTCGTGGTTCTGGCAGTTTTAGTGGTGCTCCATCTAGAGGGCATTCCCAGCAGAGCAGAGGTCGCTCATCTAGACCTTCTCATTCGGGCCGCCCAGAGCAGAGCGGAGGTTCTTATGGTCGTGGTCGACAGGGGTTTCAGCAGGGTCAGTCATCACTTAGTGCCCTCCCAGCCCAGAGTGCAACACCTACTTCTCCAGCACCGGGTGCATGTTATGAGTGTGGTGAGTTTGGCCACATGAGGAGACAGTGCCCTCGACTACGTAGGGGCAGGACTCAGCAGAGGGATCAGCCCTCCTCTTCAGCACCATCTCAGTCTAGTAGAGGTGGAGGTCAGTCTTCTCGTGGTCGCCCTAGGGGCGAGGAGAGATCCGGTGGAGGCCAGGCACGGTTCTATGCACTTCCTGACAGGCGTGATGCAGTTGCCTCCGATGCTGTGATTACAGGTATCATTTCTGTCTGTCACATAGATGCCTCTGTTCTATTTGATCCAGGGTCCACATATTCTTACGTGTCCTCTTATTTTGCACATCACTCGGGTGCGACTCGTGGTAGTCTTGATTTACCTGTTCATGTATCCACCCCCGTGGGTGATACGATTGTTGTGGATCATGTCTATAGATCCCGTGTTATATCTATTGGGGGTCTGGAGACCCAGGCAGATTTGTTATTGTTGGGGATGGTGGACTTTGATGTTATATTGGGTATGGACTGGTTGTCTCCGTACCATGCTATATTGGACTGTCATGCTAAGATAGTTACGTTGGCCATTCCTGGTATTTCTCAGATCGAGTGGCGGGGTTCGACCGATTTCGTCCCTAGCCGTGTTATTTCGTTCTTAAAAGCTCAGGAAGATGGTTGAAAAAGGGTGTTTATCGTACTTAGCTTTTGTGAGAGATGTGGGAGCTGAATCTCCTAGCATTGATTCTGTACCTGTTGTGAGGGACTTCCCAGATGTATTCCCCTTAGACCTGCCGGGCATGCCGCCGGATAGGGATATTGATTTTGGCATTGACTTGGTGCCGGGCACTCAGCCTATATCCATTCCTCCTTATCGGATGGCACCAGCCGAGTTGAAAGAACTAAAAGAGCAGCTTCAAGAACTTCTGGATAAGGGTTTCATCCGTCCTAGTGTGTCTCCGTGGGGTGCGCCGGTATTATTTGTTAAAAAGAAAGATGGTTCCATGCGAATGTGTATTGATTATAGACAATTGAACAAAGTGCCAGTGAAGAACAAGTACCCTCTACCGCGCATAGATGATTTGTTTGACCAGTTACAGGGTGCAAGGGTGTTTTCTAAGATTGATCTTCGTTCAGGCTATCACCAGTTGAAGATCAGGGACTCAGATATTATGAAGACTGCATTCAGGACCCGATATGGTCATTATGAGTTTCTTGTGATGTCGTTTGGGCTGACCAACGCCCCAGCAGCATTTATGCATCTGATGAACAGTGTGTTCGGGCCTTATTTGGATTCATTTGTGATTGTGTTCATTGATGACATTCTAGTCTACTCCCGTAGTCAGGAGGAGCATGCTCATCATTTGAGTATTGTGTTGCAGAGATTGAAGGAGGAGAAGCTATATGCTAAATTCTCCAAGTGCGAGTTTTGGCTCGAGTCCGTAGCATTTCGGGGACATGTGGTGTCTCGTGATGGTATTCAGGTTGATCAGAAAAAGATAGAGGCGGTGCAGAGTTGGCCTAGACCGTCCTCAGCTACAGAGATCAGGAGTTTTCTTGGCTTGGCGGGGTATTATCGCCGGTTTGTTCAAGGATTTTCATCCATTGCTTCTTCATTGACTAAATTGACCCAGAAGGGTGCACCATTCGTGTGGTCGGATGAGTGCGAGGAGAGCTTTCAGAAGCTCAAGACAGCTTTGACCACAACTCCAGTGTTAGTATTGCCATCAGCTTCAGGTTCATATACCGTTTATTGTGATGCCTCGAGAGTGGGTATAGGTTGTGTGTTGATGCAGGAAGGTAAGGTAATTGCTTATGCTTCTCGGTAGTTGAAGCCACATGAGAAGAACTATCTTGTTCATGACTTGGAGCTAGCTGCCATTGTTCATGCCTTGAAGATTTGGAGGCACTATTTGTACGGTGTGTCTTGTGAGGTGTATACCGACCATCGTAGTCTCCAGCACTTGTTCAAACAGAAAGACCTTAATTTGAGACAACGGAGATGGCTGGAGTTGCTGAAGGATTATGACATTACTATATTATATCACCCGGGGAAGGCCAATGTGGTGGCCGATGCTTTGAGCCGGAAGGCGGTCAGTATGAGGAGCTTGGCATATATTCCAGCTGAGGAGAGGCCATTTGCTCATGATGTTCAGGTGCTAGCCAATCGGCTAGTGAGGTTAGATATTTCGGAGCCCGGTCGGGTATTGGCTTGTGTTGTATCTCGGTCATCTCTATATGATCGTATTCGTGAGCGCCGGTATGATGATCCACATTTGGCTGTCCTGAGGGACAGAGTTCGGCATGATGATGCTAGAGATGTCACCATTGATAGTGACGGCGTATTGAGGATGCAGGGCCGGATATGCGTGCCCAATGTTGATGGCCTTCGTGAGTTGATTCTGGAGGAGGCCCATAGCTCGCGGTATTCTATCCATCCAGGAGCCGCGAAGATGTATCAAGATTTGAAACAGCACTATTGGTGGAGAAAGATGAAAATGGACATTGTCGGACATGTAGCACGGTGCCTCAACTGTCAGCAGGTTAAGTACGAGCATCAGAGGCCCGGTGGTGTATTTCAGCGCATTGTTATTCCTGAGTGGAAATGGGAGAGGATCACTATGGACTTTGTTACTGGACTCCCTCGGACGGCGAGGAAGTTTGATTCCGTATGGGTGATTGTGGATAGACTGACCAAGTCAGCTCACTTCATTCCAGTTAGTACTACCTACTCATCGGAGCGGTTGGCAGCGGATCTTTATTCGAGAGATTGTTCGGTTGCATGGAGTTCCGGTGTCTATCATATCCGACAGGGGTACTCAGTTCACTTCTCAGTTTTGGAGAGCATTTCAGCGAGAGATGGGTACGCGGGTTGAGTTGAGTACTGCATTTCACCCCCAGACAGATGGGCAGTCTGAGCGCACTATTCAGATCTTGGAGGATATGTTGCGAGCTTGTGTGATTGATTTTGGTGGTTCGTGGGATGAGTTCCTACCACTTGCCGAGTTTGCCTACAACAACAGTTATCAGTCGAGTATTCAGATGGCCCCGTATGAGGCATTGTATGGCAGGCGGTGTAGATCCCCCGTGGGATGGTTTGAGCCTGGTGAGGTTAGATTGATAGGGACTGAGTTAGTCCAGGATGCTCCGGATAGAGCAAAGTTGATCCAGGAGAGGCTTCGTACAGCACAGTCTCGTCAGAAGAGTTATGCGGACCGTAGAGTTCGAGAGTTGTCTTTCATGGTTGGTGACAGAGTATTGTTGAAGATCTCACCTATGAAGGGTGTCATGAGGTTTGGGAAGAAAGGAAAGTTGAGTCCTAGGTACATTGGTCCTTTTGAGATACTTAGGAGAGTTGGAGAGGTGGCATATGAGTTGGCCTTGCCGCCCAGCTTATCCAGCGTTCATCCAGTATTCTATGTGTCTATGCTCCGGAAGTACATTGTAGATCCGTCTCATGTATTAGATTTCAGCACCATTCAGCTTGATGGTGATCTATCCTATGATGTGGAGCCTATTGCCATTTTGGGACGTCAAGTGAGAAAATTGAGGTCTAAGGAGATTGCATCGGTTAAGGTTCAGTGGAGAGGTCGACCCGTGGAGGAGGCCACTTGGGAGACCGAGCGGGAGATGCGGAGCAGATATCCTCACTTGTTTGAGACTTCAGGTATGTTTCTTGACCCGCTCGAGGACGAGCGTTTGCTTAAGAGGGGAGAATGTGACGACCCGGCCCGTCGTCACGGGAATTACCACCCCGTTATGTTGAAATTGTATGTTTTATGCTTTTATATCAGTGTTAAAGTCTATCGGGTGAGTTAGGAGTGAATTGGATGGAAAATGAGGCATATAGCCTTTGTGAAGGAAACTTGAATAAGGAAAGTCAACCCGGAGTTGACTATTTGGTTAGAGGGCTCGGAATTGGATTCGATGATTCGGTTAGTTCCGGGAGGTGATTTGTGACTTAGGGGAGCGATCGGAATTGAATTTGGAGGCCCGGTGTAGAAATAGGCTTGAATTGGCTAAGGTTGAATTTTGGCGAAATCCGAACGGTAGGTGAGATTTTGATCCGGGGGTCGGAATGGAATTCCGACAGTTGCAATAGCTTCGTTAGGTGATTTTGGATGTGCCTGCAAAATTTCAGGTCATTCGGACGTCGTTTGGTCGGGTTTTTGATCGAATGTGTAATTCGGAAAGTTTTAAGAAATTTAGGCTTGAATCCGTGTGTAATTGGTGATTTTGATGTTTAGGGTGGTGTTTTTATGATTGGAACAAGTTCGTATCGTGTTTTGGAGTATGTTGGTGGTTTTCTTTGGGGTCCCGGGGGCCTCGGGATGAATTCGGGGGTCTAAACGGACCAATTTGTGCCAAAAAAGCACTGCTGTTCTGCTGCAATAATTGGAGAGAATTTTTGTTCATCGCGATCGCGGGAGGTGTGATGCGATCGCGTAAGGTCAAGTCCGGATGCAATGCGATCGCGTGGCTGGAGTTGCGATCGCGTAGGGATCTTCTGTTGTTCACTGCGATCGCGTGCCAAAGGCTGCGATCGCGTAGAGGAAAAATCAGGCCCCAAGGATTTGTGCATCGCGATCGCGTGCCAAAGGCTGCGATCGCGTAGGGTTAATTGGCCTGGCGCTGCGATCGCGTAGAGGAAAAATCAGGCCCCAGGGATTTGTGCATCGCGATCGCGTGCCAAAGGCTGCGATCGCGTAGGGTTAATTGGCCTGGCAGTGAGTTTAAGTTCAGAACAGAACCAGTCGCGGGTTTCATACCCCAAAACGCCATTTTTGAGTTCCAAGAGAAGAAATTGACGGGAATTGCTGGGAATTCATCGGGGATTCGTTGGAGGTAAGTTTTGTGGCTTAATTACATCATTTTAACATGAAATCATTGGTTAAATTTCTGTAAATGGAAGATTAAAGGTGGGTTTGAGCCCTAGGCCTAAATTGAAGAAAAACACCGATTTGAGTGGGCAAATGGAGTCCGATTTTGGTAAATTTTATATGCTTAGACTCGTATCGAGATGAGGATTCCGAATATGTAACTTTTGTAATTTTTCGGCAAGCGTACCGAAAGTCGGGTTTTGACAACTTTGGGAATTTTGATGTAAATTGAGTTATATTGATTGGGTGTCGTCCCATTGGCCTAATTTGTTGTATTTTTACTGTATTTGATCAGATTCTACCCGTGCGGAGCTTGATTCTCGTGGCAAGGGCATTTCGGAGTAGTCGTCACGCCGTATTGAGGTGAGTAATAGATGTGGGTGATGACCAGCGGGTTCGAAACCCCGGTATACCACTTTGTGACGCTCTATAGCGGCGAGACACGCACACTCTTGAGAGTGCGGGGTCGATCATGAACTGGAGACTATATATTAGTCCGACCTGTTGATACCGTATTATTGGCTATTCTCGAGCCGTTGAACCCCCTTCTTGGGCGGTTGAGTATACTTGTGGGCCGTGAGCCAGTTATTGGATCCCGCGAGGATCGTTATCATTGTCTTATCATATAGACATGCTAGTTTACTACTAGTCCGCAGCTATTTCCGTTATTATGCTAATTCCAATCTCTGGAACTTGATATTAATGTTTTCCAACTGAAAAATGATAAAAGAGTTTTCAAAAACTACTTTTGAGCCTGCGAGGCTGTATCTGCATATTAGCTGACTAGTAGTGGATCGGGCTGCGCGCCGCAGCGAGATATATGTTGGATCGGACTGCACGCCGCAAGAATATCTCTATGAGATGTGCTTGGGCTGTAGGAGCCCCTCCGGAGTCTGAACCCCCACAGTGAGCACGGGTACCCAAAATTGGAGTCGGGCTACGCGCCGTAGCGGTCATATCATGCATTGCATTGCATTTAGCTACATCCGCTAGCTGTTATGCTATTTATTGGTATTTGTTGGTACAGGTACAGTGAAGATTGATTCTATGACAGGGTAGCTGATTATAGCTTTACATAGTGCTTTATTGCGGATTTCTTATCTGCGCTGTCTTACCCTTGTTTATTACCACTGAGTCTGGCAGTACTCATTTTACTCCCTGCACCTTGTGTGCAGATCCAGGTACCTCTCAGCAGTGATCCAGTAGCTGTGCGAGGCGACGTTTGTGGATATTCGAGGTAGCTGCAGAGTCCGCAGGACCCGATATTCCTTCATATGGTCTTTTGATTTTGTATTGACATTTCTTTCCGCACTTGGTATCTTGTAAACCTTTATACACTCATGTTCAGTAGAGGCTCATGACTCTTGACCCTTGGTCTATGGGATTTGATGTATTATGGGACATGGTTCCCCGTTTTCGTCATATGTATCGCTATTGCTCGTGATTTGATATGCTTAAATGGGCTAAAGAGAGCTTCTAGCTCCGTTATTGTTATTGATTGGTCAGGCTGGCTTAGCAATGTGCTGGGCGCCATCACGACCGGATTTGGGGTCGTGACAGAAAAGGAGTAGCTTTCCAATTATTCAGTTTTGTTTTTAGTCCTACAAATTGTATTTCAGCATGACTAGGCTCTTCTCCATCTTCTATCATGTTCACATCAGTGAACAGATTCTTGAACCTTCTCAGAAATTCCTCATCCGGTTTGACCATAGGACCGGAAATCCTCGTTGCTGGACGACTTCTAGTTCCGAACTTAAAAAAAATCTGGAGAGGCGCGAGACCGGCTTTAGAAGTACCCATGTCTTCTGCTTAATCCTCTTAGCTCGTCGTATGTCTTCCGATGTAGGTTCAAATCCCAAATCGAAATTACCCACATTTTCCGGCAAGGACACTACTGTACGATACCTTGCAGAGATGCACCTAAATGCTTATTGGGCACACAGTTGTTTCCCAAAAGGCTAGCCGGCTTAGAAACTTTCCGAACCTCTTTCTTATTTCAGGGTATGACACTAACAGAATAGGGAATCTGAATCATTAAGCACATCCCCGGAGGTAAGAAGAGAAGGTTTCAACACAGTTTATATTTACAGTTCAAATAACATTAAAGCGGTAAAAAGCATCATTTTGCACATTAAAGACAACATATAATAAAGATCAGAAAAAAATAAGCCAAATACAACAATTATTCCAAGCTCGAATTCTTAAACCCTGAACCGATGTTCTGGGCTTTTTATCCCCAGCAGAGTTGCTAGAAATATCACACCTCCTTTTTCCGCTACCGCACCCCGCGAAAGATGTGGTAAATGGAGTTTTTCTAATTAAAGGACAATCGAAACGGGATTTATTATTAAGATTCCGAATCGCCACTTGGGAGATTAATGGTGTCCCAAGTAACCTTAAATCATGAATCGAGGAAAAGATTGACTCTGTATTACAGCTCGCGATCCAGAAATCTAGATAAGAAATTTTGTTAACCCGGGAGAAGGTGTTAGGCATTCTCGAGTGTCGTGGTTCTAGCACGGTCGCTCAAACTATTATATTCAGCTTAAATTATCTGATTTATATGATTATGAACTTATGTTCAAATTTTAACTCTTTACCGTTTTTATTATTATTATTTTTATAAGAATTGTAACGTTTTGAAAATGCATCTCGAACCACGTCGTACTAGTGCACCCGTGGTTATCGATACACTTTGACTTCGTTGAGATTTGGATTTGAGTCACATAAATGTGCAACCGAGTTTAAAAATATAATTTTATTAAAACCGGGCCTAAAATGACTAAAGAATTATTATCTTTGGGGAGGGCCATAAAATTAGCTAAATGTCCCGTCCTGAAGTCTATGTTTTATTAGTATAAACATTTATTGAGGGCCCATCAATTTACATTTTTAATTTTGGTGAGGCTCGCCTCGTCATTTTTATTTAAAGGCCAATCCAAAATTGAATATAATTTTCTACTTATTATCTTATCTCTAAAACAAGGAAAGCCTAATGAATTAATCTTGTAAATTTCAGGTTTCAAGTTCAAGTCCAGATCCAAACAAAAGGAAGAACCTTTTAATTTGAACCTGCTACCTGACTTAAAATCTCAGTCTGCCATTAAGTATTTGCATGCCAATTACTATATCAGTCTTAGGCCCAAAGAGCCCAAACCATACAATGCATGCACGCTAGTCATGCATTTTCAGTGACACAGATGGTGGGCCCGGGGCTAGCCCAGATCGGACAAACATGTCAGGCCAAGGAGATCAAAGATCGAACCCCTAGGGAAGCAGGCCAACAGTTCACTTAAACACTTGCCTACCAAAAATTGTTCCAAACCTTTCTAAATATGTTCAATACTTATACACAATATGTATCCACTCAAACTAATTAGATATTGCTAATTTGGACTTTAAAATTTTATTTTTACTCAGATTATTTTCTATATTTGTCTTCTAATGAGCTAATAGGTGCCCCTAAAGTGAACAACAAACTGGAAAATGATTTGAATTTAATAGCAAAACGAAATAAATAATTTTGTGAACCTGAATCTACTATGATAAACGGCTTGATTATATGGTTCTACTTACACTAGTATGAACATATTGATAATCTAGATACGCACTTGATCCCTATTCAATTATCAGAAAGCTAATTAATTCCAATCCATCATATTAAAGATGCGCGTTTAATCAGAGTAAACTACATTGAAACCATGAGTTTAAGGGTGTCGGATTCAAAGTCAATTACAGATCCACATTGTTTCTGATTGTCAATTCTTAACAGAAAAATGGGTGTTAACTATACTCACTGTTGTTAGACAACTACAAGTTAAAATAATCCATAACAGTACAAATACATTCCAATTTACATACTAAACAAGGATCTAAAATAAGCTAATTCAAATCATGCTTCCATTCTTCATACAACTTCATTCCTTCATATATTTAACTCACAATCAACGAGGATATAAGTGTGTACCTGGAAATCAGAATATAGTAAAAAGAAGCCGAGATTAGCCACAGCAGAGCAAACAGCAACAACTTGGAGTTTCAAACAGCAAATAAACGTAGCCCAGTGATTCCAGAAGCTTTTAAACCAAACAATATTGGTATATCAACCCCGACACAACAATAAATTGCCCAGAAATGAACCCAAACTCAATAGACGACCTACATTCAACTCGAACTAACCAAATCCAACGTATACTGCCTTCAAACCATCAGATATCAAAGAGCACTAGAAGATTCAAATGAATTTGATCCTAAATGAGCTAGAAATTGGGACTAAGTGTTGAAATCTGAAAATGGCTAAAGGATCACTAATGTTTTCCCTTAACTTTCTCTCTCAATTTTTAGACCTCCTTCTCTTTATGTTTGTATCTCTATTTAAAGACTAGAATTCATTCGCTCTCTTTGTTCAAACATCTTCTTACAACTTGTATCCCCTTCCAATATGCACCCTTTAGCCTTTTTAATCATTCTTCCCTCACCCCTTTGCTTTTCCTATCTTAAAAATACTCAGGCGGATTTAAAACTAATTCTTCCCATGACCTTTCTTAGAATTCCACTAGAGTGTCCAATTTTAATTCAAAGGTGTACTGGCAGCCTATTTTTTTATTCATATTTCCTTTTAAACCCATGCTACTTCTAACTTTTCCACCTCTAAAGGTACTTAAACAAGTGTAATTTTCACTACCCATACTCTTTTTCTACTTTTTTTAATCTAGCTTACTGACTCCATATTTTATATTTAAAACTGGTGCACCCTAACATCTGCTAGTAGTCCTTATTCATTTATTCCTAACCTTTCTTCTATACCTCTGTTCCTTAATTAATACTTCTGAAATCTTTGAATGTTATACAACTTAAATCATTAGTTTTCTATCATAGAAATAAGAGGTGACGAAAACAAAGGATATTAATTTCTGATCCTGGAAGTTTTCACCACTATACTGCTAAAAATATACAAATAATTCAGAATTGAAATTGGTGTGAAACAATCAAGGACTGACCCTTTTGATATTCGACCTTTGAAACAATTATTCACCAAACGATTACACTAGCTAAAAGAATCATAAGTTTAAACAATATTGCAAACAGATTTAACGTAATAAACTTAATTGAACCAGAATTAAAGAAGCTAAAGAAAAAAATATTGAGAAACACAGCTCACAAAAAAAACAAAAGCAAGAACAATGAAAGAAAAGAAAAAGGGAAAAAATGAAACGAAATTACCTAAAACTAGCAAGACTTCGAAATTCTTTCCTCGAATTCTTGATTTCAACCAAACGAGGTCTCAATCACGTGTTCTCAGATGAAAACACATTATCGAGGTCTCGTTTGATTTTAATCACCCACGTATCTACAACTCTGGAGCTTAACCTCTTTAGGTCTATTTTTATATCAAATTATACGAGTCATGGGGATATTCGAGGGGAACTAGTTGTGGATTTAGATAGAGGAAGCCATGGTGGTTTCATGGTGTTGTTTTGGGAGGGATTGGCCTGCTAGGGTTCAAAAGTCTAACTTCGATCTAAAATTCGACACTTTTGGGGATGATTCAAAGGAAGTCAATTGTGTGTTAGGAAAGAGGGAGGTATGGGGGGTTCCAGGGTGTAATTTTGGTGGTCACTAGACGCCGGCCATCACCGCATGCGATTTCCGGCGGGCGGTCAACGGCGGTATGAGGAGGGGAATCTTGGGGCGTCTCTAAGGCTTAGAGACGATGGGGGAGGGGGGGTTTAGCTTAGGGAGGGCTGGGTAGGATTTAGGAATATATATTAAATGAGGAATTAGATCTTGATCGTTCGATCAAGTGGGATCGGTGGCTAGGATTAATTAACTAGAAAGAAACGGTGTCATTTCGGTGCATTAACAGGTGAGACTGGGTCGGTTTAGGTTAATGAATATAAGGGGGTATTTTGAGTCGTTGGATCATGATCAAATGGTTGGCCGTGAACGATTGTCCTCGAAACGACGTGGTATAACCATCATACTACGTCGTCCCGCTATTCTGAGAGAAGGGTGGCCTGGACCGGGTAGGAGACATTTGTTTGGGCCTTATTTTATTTAAGAAAATGCAGCCCAATTCCGAATTGTTTTTTTTTTTCACTCTTTTGTTTTTCTTCTATTAATTTCCTTTTCAATTCCTAACTACCAAAATTCATAAATTAAATTGTAAAAACCAAAAAGAAAAAAAAACTTAGGATACTATAAATTAACCCCCTAATAGTTAACACACAAAATTAAACACTAATTAAAAAACAAAAATCACACAATTGTACATTAAAAGACAAAAATTACAACAAATACATATTTTTGGTGATTTTCTTTTTCTTTAAAACCAAATTACGGTTTAATTAATTTCTAATTGTAAAAAAAAAAACAAATCTTATGTGCACAGGTATATATTTTTTGTATTTTAATTAATTAAAAGAAGACAAACATTTACAGACAAAGCAAAAATAATTGTCCAAAAAATGTCAAGCAAATTTTCAAAATTGTACACCGAGGAAATTTATTTTATATTTTGATTTTCTTTTGTAGTAGTTTTCGTGAAGCAAAAATTACGTGCTCATGAATACAGTAACTTATAGAAAACTGTGTATCTATTCATATCTTCAGTATAATATGGACCATGCCAAAAGAAAAAAGGGAGGACTACATACTTTGAAATTGGAAAAATCCTGTGTACTATTTTTGACGAGGATTACGCCGTACTCTTTTAGAAGAGCAAAATTTCACGTTACTAGTATTCCAACAAATCCCCTTACTTTTTGGAACAAAAACTACCTTCTGTCTTTAACGTTTTCTTGAATCTTTAAGAAGGAAATGTTTCTAATCTTTCTCATGTATTTGGACTTAAGAATGAATGAAGATAAGAAATATTTAACGTTTTCTTGAATCATTTTAAGAAGGAACTGTTTCTGATCTAATTTGGACCTAAGAATGAAATGAAGATAAGAGTGCATTTAACGTTTTCTTGAATCCTTTTAAGAAGGAAAGTTTCTGAACTTGTGGACCTAAGAAATGAAATAAAGACAAGACTTATTCAAGTCTTATTATTAGTTTAGATTTTAATTTGACTTATAAGTTGCCACATGGCATAGATGATTTATGAGTCATTCTTGCCTTGTGGCATTTGTGCCACGTTTTTTGAAGTTACTTAATTATGTTTTGTTCATTTATTGGTTAACCGGGTAATGTCCCGTTATTCGGTAATTAATCAATTACCCACATAATTTAAAATTTTCTATAAATTACTTAAAATTTTATTTAGTTTTAAAATACTTCACTCGACCCGTATTTTATTTCAAAATGACCACTTTTAACGAAACTTATTTTCTTTAATTTGTGTACCCTCTTATTCTTCATAGCACTTATTTATTGCTTGCTATAAATAACGTAAGTACGTTAACATCAAGATGATCTCATCCCCGATTCTTTCATCGGTTATCTGAAAACAAATTTTAACGTATAATACTTCAGGGTGCAACATCGTCATAAGCTAATACTACAAAGCGTAACATCACCGTAATATAATTCAGCGGGACGTGATATCTCACTTTCGAGCTCTCGTTCATTTATTTATGGCGTATTTTTCTGTACGAAATATAGGGTGTAACACTTCCATGGTAAATTGGTGTCTTCAATGGAATGATTATATATTGTTTTAGAAGGCTACCAGGTATTTGCAATGAATCTCGAAGAGTGGTTATTTCTTCGAGTTCGCCAAACCTTCAAGTTGTTGGTCTTCAAGTTGAAGTCTACAAGTCCGCCAGCCTTTAAGTTGAAGTATTCAAGCTCTCCAAGTCCATCGATCTTCAAGTTGAAGTCCTTAAGTTCACAAGAACTCAAGTTGAGTTATTTCGTAGCTGCAAGTCTTTAAGTTGAGGTCTTCAAGTCTGCTAATTCTTCAAGTTGAAGTTTAAAGTCCACCGCTCTTCAAATTGACGCATCAAAGTCCGCCAAATATTCAAGTCGTTAAGGTTGTCGATATTCATGTTGAAGTCTACAAATTCACCAAGTTTTTAAGACGAGGCTTTCTAATTTTTGAATTTAAGGAAGATGCTTAAGTCCCTTTGCATCTTAAGTTGGCCCCTTTACGGGTCCTTAAAAGGAACTATAATTTTCCAATCTTAAGGTCGGCGTTTAAGTCATTTTGCACCTTAAGTTGGTCTCATCACGAATTTGATCATTCTATATGTTGTTGATGATTTTTCCACTATAGGTTGCCATGGATTTGTCCTTCTATATTCTATTGCGGGTTGATCCTTCTATATGTCGTTGAGAATTTTTTCTTCTATATGAAGACATGGGGTTATGTTGATATGTATTTGTCGGTCTATATGGTGATACATATTTGTCCTCTACATGGTAATGTGGAATTATCCTTCTGTATGTTGATGTGAATTTGTCCGTTTATATATTAAGATAGATTTCTCTGCCTATATGGCGATGTGCATTTTTTATCTATATGTTGATGTGGATTTGTCTGTCTATATGTTCATGTGGATTTGTTTGTCTATATGGTGTTGTGAATTTGTCGTCTATATATTGAGATGTTTTACCCATCTATATGTTGCGAGGGATTTGGCCTCTTATATGTTGTTCTAGATTATTTCCTTCAAGGATACTTCAAACCCCAGTATTTCAGCGAATACAAAGTTTAGCAACAAATCACACTTGCTTTTTTGAAGTTAAAATATGCAGAAGAAAGGAGAAGAACTCATAGAACGAATTACACATTGGTGATCAAATCTACAACAACATTTATCCCGTAAGAAAATAATCCATAACATTGAATACTAGGAGAGGATTAAATTTCTTAAGGAAACACTATGAATTCAGTAGGCTTGAATTGATTTTTCTTATTTCGTTTAGATTTTTGTTTATGTTATTTTATAACAATCAAAAAAAAAAAAGGCAACTAGTAACACAGGAGAAAAAAGCACAAAAAAAAAAAAAAAAAATTACCTTCGCCCCAATACTCACAAATCATCAAAAGTAGACTAAAAATGGTTAACAAAAAATATTGTATTTGTAGAAGACATAAGGCAGTTTTTGAAGGTGAATTGCCGATGTGGGATTACATATTTTGCACTCCGGATGGGATTTGGCTACTGCAGGAATCCAAAAGCAACTCAAATTGCTATTTGGAATTGAAACGCATTGGCGGCTACAACTTGTAATTGAAATACACTCAAATTGCCGATGTGAAGTTATGTAATCATCTGTGATCCACTCATTACAATAATGAGGGAATTAGTTTCCTACTGGATATGGAGATGCACTGGCGGCCTACAACTTATTTTGATTGCATGGTTTTGTCTTTATCCTTATTCAAAAGTAAATGGTTATTATATTGTTTATTGGGAATATATGTAACAAGTTACATAGATGGTACTCTGCATTCTACTCTGGCATGCGAAACATTTGACAAGTTAGCCTGACCCGTTTTTAATTGCGACAAGTCTATATCTTAACAAACCTTGAAGTAGGGATATTTGTAAGCATTTAGAGTTTATTAAAATTAAATCTGCAAAATAATTTGAATTATAATTTAAATTCATGATATATTAGTTCAAATAAATTTATTGGGCTAATATAATTGAATTAGTTATCTAAGTCCAACATATATTTTATTTTATTGGATCCATATATTTAAGTCCAATATATATGGATCAAATAAAATAAAAATTATATTGGACTTATATAACTAATTCAATTATATTAGCCCAATAAATTTATTTGAACTAATATATCTTGAATTTAAAATATAGTTCAAATTATTTTACGGATTTAATTTTAATAAATTCTAAATGTCTACAAATAATGTCTTTTAGCTACTTGCTGAGAAACTTAAAGTTCATAAGGACTTTGTGTTTCGTTGGGCTGCACCGAAGGAAATACGAGTAAAGTATATCAGAGAAAAGATTTTGTTAGTTTCATGAGGAATCATGCAGAAATGAATGACATAAAAGATTCGGACACAAGTTTGGAGCTAGTAAATATTGCCAATATTATGTTTAAGAAGAAACTTTTAGTACTGTATGATTGTGAGGTAAAAGAATCTCTATGTTGGATGGGTAGTCCTCAACTTTGAATTCCAGATTCAAAACTTAAGGACATGTAATTCTGAACTTTGAGTTACAAGTTCAAAAGATAAGAACAAGCGGTTCTTAACTTAGAGTTACAAGCAAGGAAATTAAGGTCAGGTAGTCCTCAACTTCGAGTTTCAAGTTCATAAGTTGAGGACATGTAGTCCCGAAGTCCTGAACTTAGAGTTGCAAGTTCCAAAATTAAGGACACTTGGTCCTGAACTTCGAATTTCAAGTTCAAAAGTTAAGGATACTTGGTCCTGAACTTAGAATTACTAGTTCAAAAGTTAAGGATACTTGGTCCCGAACATAGACTAACAAGCTCAAAAGTTAAGGACAATAGGTCATGAACTTACAGTTACAAGTTCAATAGTTAAGGACAATAGGTCCTGAAGTCCTAAACATAGACTAACAAGCTTAAAAGTTAAGGACAATTGGTCCTGAACTTAGGCTAAGAAGCCCAAAACTTAAGGATAATAAGTCTTGAACTTACAGTTACAAGTTCAAATGTTAAGGACACTTGGTCCTGAACTTAGACTAACAAGCTCAAAAGTGAAGGACAATAGGTCCTGAACTTAGACTTATAAGTTGAAAAGTTAAGGACAAATAGTCCTTAACTTAGAGTTACAAGCACATAACTTAAGAACATGTGGTCCTGAACTTCGAGTTCCAAGTTCAAAAGTTAAGGATATGTAGTCCTGAAGTCCTAAACTTAGAGTTGCAAGTTCAAAAGTTAAGGACATGTAGTCCTGAATATAGAGTTGCAAGTTCAAAAGTTAAGGACACTTGGTCCTAAACTTTTATGAGCAGAAAGGTGTTTTCGTCTGAGCAGGAAAAATTTATTAAAGTAGTGGCTAAAGACCAATAAAATTTTAAATAGTAGATTAAAATTAAATACATGTGTTATTAGTGGCTAACCGTGCACTTTCCCCTTAAATAAATAAGTTATAATTTTTTAGGCTAGCCCATTTAATTGGGCTAAAGTGATGAGCCCACTTCATTAAGCCCAAGATGATATTCCTAAAGGTCCAGTTTGGTGTCACGTGTCAAATGACATGGCGTGCCAAGCCAAATGGAAGAGCCAATAGGATTGTTCCACGTGTCAAAATGACAAGGCATGACAAGTCACATTAAAGGGTAATGAAATCGCGTCACATATGCAAGTGACATGTTCTGACCAATCAAATGCGGTCATGTCACACTTCAATTTGATTAGTCAGAAAGAGTTTGTTCGTATCACAACTCTTCCTTCCCACAACTATAAATAAGGGTCTTCATAACCCAGAAAAGAGACCAAAAGTTATTTTTTTTTTAAAAGCAAGAAAGAGCTCCTGGATCAAACGCTGCAAATTCATCCACAAATTTCAAGCTTCAAGCAACCAAGTTCAAGTTAAACAAATCAAGCTCAAGAATGAAGAACAAATCAAGTATTCAAGATCAAGAACGAAGTCAAATCAAATAGAAAGCTTTCAAGATAAAGGTTACTTGTTTGTGATAAAATTCGTGGCAACAGTCAAAGTGCTCTTGACGGATAAATAAAACTAAAATTTAAGATCAAGCTCAAAGGCCCTTGAATTATATTGAAAGGTAGAATCAAAAGATTCATAGAGATTGTAACACCCAAATATTCGAAATAAAATATTGCGATTATTGCAATATTTTTCGGTCTTGATTTTATTTTCTCGACGTAATTTATTGTGATGACCCGACCCGACCCGACCCGTCATCTCATGTGTTACTGCTCTTTTCTCTGTTTATTTCTTCTGCATGTTTCATTATCGTTATATGGTGTGTGAGAGTTAATTTGGATTGGCTTTGATTAGAAATAAGATACTTAGTCTCTTTAAGGAAGGCTTAAGTTGAAAAAGTCAAGTGAACGTTGACTTATGAGTTATAGGGCTCGTATGTGATTTTTTGGTAATTCGCATAGCTTTGAGAGGTAATTTTTGACTTAGGAGTGCGATCATAATTGATTTTGGAGGTCCGGTTTAGAATTAGGCTTGAATTGGTGAAGTTAGTATTTTGGCGAATTCCGGTTGATAGGTGAGATTTTGATCCGAGGGTCGGAATGAAATTCTAAGAGTTTCTGTAGCTTCGAAATGTGATTTGTAATGTGCGTGCAAAATTTCAGGTCATTAGGACGTCGTTTGGTTGGGTTATTGATCGAATGCGTGATTTCGAAGTTTTGAAGAAACTTAGGCTTGAATCTGATGTGAATTGATGATTTTAGTGTTGTTTGATGTGTTTTGATGATTGGGACAAGATCATATGATATTTTGGGATGTGTTAGTCCCTTTGGTTGAGGTCCCAGGGGCCTCGGGATGATTTCGGATGGCTAAATGGTGGTTTTGAAGTTTGAAATATTTTAGAAAATTGCCCAGCTTTTGCAGACCAAAAATTGGTCTTCGCGTTCGTAGCCTAAAGAACACATTCACGATGAGGAACTTTGTAAACCATCACGTTTGCAAGTGCTACTTCAGATTCGCGTAGAAGGGGGCCTGGCCTTACCTGTTATGTTCATTGCATTCGCGACACCTAGGTTCGTGTTCGCGCAAAGAGAAAGTCAAAGGCATTGCGATCGCGGTTGGTTGAACGCGTTCGTGTAAGAGGAAGAACGGGATCATCCAATCACGGGCTTATATCCACGTTCGCATAGAGGTAATTTGTGGTCAACAGAATTTGTTCATTGCAAATGCGGGGTGTTGACCGCTTTCGCATTGGGTAAAGGGTCACCTGGGCAAACCTGTTGTTATATCAATTCATTCGCGAGTTTTAGTCATTTTTCCGCTGTAGTTGATCTTTTTGGAGCTTGGGAGAGCAAATTGAAGAGGGATTCAAGAAGGATTGATTGGAGGTAAGTTACTTGGCATAAATACACGAGATTATGATAGATTTATCATGGAAAGTAGGTGAAATTTACCAAAAAAGGGTAAAGCTAGGGCTTCAATTTTTTATATTTTATTGGGATTTGATAGGTCACTTGAGCTCGGATTCGGGAGTTCATGGTATGTATGTACTCGTGGAGAGATGTGGAATCTGGTAATATAAGCTTCGTAATTTTTTGAGAAGTGGGCACGGGGCTTGGGTTTTGCTAGTTTCGAGATTTCTGCTATTTCTCGATTGTTTTCGATTGGGTATTGTTCCCTTAGCATATTGTGATGTATTCGCTCAGATTTTGGTTATATTCGATGCACGTGGAGGCCGGTTTAAGGGACAACGGCATCGCGAGCTAGGAATTTTGCCGGTTCGAGGTGAGTAATACTTGTGAATGATATCCTGAGGGTTTGAAACCCCGGATTTGCACACCATAGCACTATATTAAGGTGACTTGCATGCCGGTTAGTGGGTGTGGGATAGATCACCACTGGGGATTGTGACTTGGTCCGTCCCGATTGATTAATTATTGCGTATTTGACTAGAAACTATTTGTTATCATTGTTGTTTGGGCTAACTGCCATGTGTGGGATCTATGCTAACTATTTGAACACTTCGGGGATTGTTTTCACTATTTTCTCACTATTTTGACTTATTACTTAAACTAAGTCACATTGTTTCTCCACTATTTTATAACTCAGCCGCTTTTACTCAAATTGAGTCTTAAATGAAATTTTAAATGATAATTTGAGCCGAGGACTACTATTTTACTAATGCCTGAGGGACTTGTGATTGGTATTCTGACTGAGTGTGGCCGAGGGAAAAATATGAGGATACACTGATGGATGTCAGGGTTATATATGGATCGGACTGCACGCCGTAGTAGTATATTATATGGATCAGACTGCATACCGCGGTATTGTATTATATGGATCGGACTGTACACGTAGTAGTATATTATATGGATCGGACTGCACGCCACAGTATGTATATATTGGATCGGACTGCATGTCGTAGTGATATAGCACGTGGGCTGTAGGAGCCCCTTCCGGAGTCTGCACCCCCACAGAAAGCGTAGGTACTCATATGGATTGGGCTGCATACCGCAGCAAGCTGTGGATCGGGCTGCACACCACTACGATATATGGACCGGACTGTACGCCGCATCAGTTACTATATAATACTATTTTTTAGAGTGACCAGGGACAGGGAGCCCGAGGGGCCGTAAGTGTTGTTGAGAGTGAGTATGAGGGGCTGGTTCAGCTTGAGATATTACCCGAGGGGCAAGCTTTTATGTGCTTATTTTGCATACTTCTTGTCGTTTACCTGATGTACTATGGTATTTGTGCCCGAGGAGCGGATTTTGCAGTGCTATACAACACTAACTATTTTGAAATTGTTTTGTTAACCATTGGAAAGGGCATTTTTAAAAGAGATTTGAACTGAGCCAAAGCATTTCTAAAGATTTCACCGATTTTACTATTTTCACAGAAATTGTACCCAGTTTCGGTATAGCATGTTGGTTGCTTTACGTGATTTCTTACCACTCAGTATTATTTACTCTTATTACCACTGATTTGAAAGTACTCACTTTACTTCCTGCACCTCGAGTGTAGTTGCAGGTACTGTTCATCTGGTAGCAGGTTATTAGCTGATTGAAGATATACTAGCGTAACTAAGCAAGGTGATCGCTAGCGTCCGCGGCACCGCACTTCATCTTAAAATATCTAAATTCTATTTTGTTTATATATTATTGGCCCTATAGTAGTGTTCAAACTCCTTAAATGCTCGTGACTTGTGACACCCCGGTTGGGTTGTGTGGGGTTGAAATCCTGATTATTATTATTGTTAAGTTGTATCACTTTACTCATTTATGTTTAAATAATTTTAAAAGGAAGTGAATGGGGTTAGTATACTGGCCTTGTCTATGTAAGAGGCGCCATCACGACTAGTGTGGGTTTGGGCCGTGACAAGTTGGTATCAGAGCCTGGTTACTAGACCTCGGAGCTGGTTTAGTAAAGTCTCGTGGATCGGTACAGAGACGTCTGTATTTATCCTCGAGAGGCTGCAGAACCTTTAGGAAAACTTCCCATTCTTGGAATTCTTATCGTGCGTACTTGATCCAGCTTGAGGTATAACTCCTGAAATTCCTTCCACACATTTGTATGCGCACGTGAGCGCTCAGTAGTATGTGCCTTCATGTCTTATAATTCCCCGATTGAGGGGCAAGAGCTAATCCTTGTGAATATGTTAGGCCAGTCTGGAGGACTTGAGGCCGGATCTTTGCCTATGGCTTGAGCATCGAGGTATTTATTATGTGAGCAAGTGTTTTGAAATTATATGTTTAGTATTGTCCTTATTAGCTGGAATGGCGGTTGGACATCCATGTGATGAGTATGATAGTACTGTGAAATGTATCTATGTGATCTTGGTAGTGACGAAGGAGTCTGTTGGATAATAGATGAACTGTTAAGTGTTCATTTCAGATTGTGATCTGTTGTGTATCCTCGAGTTATGGGAGCGTGAAGAATATTTTTGTATCTCCTAGTTGGAAAGTAAAGTACAATACGTGTGGCAGTATGAGTTCCGACTCAGGAACACTAAATTGACTATGTTATGTGTATGATGGTGGAAGGTGTGCTAAAATACTAAATGAAGGCGAAGCAGGTGGGTTATCTCGTGCGGAGTGTTCTTGAGTGGTATAATCCTTATGTGTCTGTTAAAAGATACCATGTGTAATTGAAAGGTATGTGTTGTATTTGAAAATTTGGGTTGCTTAAAAGACTGGACTCAGCTGATGTAGGGATGAATGCGAGGTTTGTAGAGGATTTCAGTACCTGATGATCTGTGTTTTGATAAACTAGTAGATGATTTGAGTTTAATATTACTATTATATTGTAGCATCATTAGAGTAAAAAATATTATGGGTTATTGAATGTGTCTTGATAGATGGCTTCGAGCCAAGTTGGGGAGGTTGTTGTTGATTAACTAATCGCGCGGTTATGTGCTATGTTGTTTTCATTTCGAGGTATGCTGGCGGATAAGTCCTAGTTGCAGAAATTGAGCCGAGGATGGCACAATTGAAGCAAAATTTTGACAAAGTTTATATGGTGCTTTTGTAGATGTGAGAAAATACTAGGATGTCTTGAGAGGTGGTTGACAAAGAATGCTCAGCGTATAGAGAAGGAAGATGGTTGTTTGTATTGGTATGAGATCATATTCTGAGGTGTTAGAGTGCTAATAAGGCACGAGTGGTTCAGTTAGTTAAGTCAGGTAATTTACAGCTGTATAAGAGTGAATGACTCTTGAGAATGGTTTTATTGTGTTCAAAAATTTGCATGTAATAATCAGGTGTCTTAAGGTTGTGTATGTGGCTAGAGATAGTGTTTTTCATTAGAAAGGGATCAAGACTTGTGGTATTTTATGTTAATTATGGGATTCTATGTATCAATGTCTGGAAAGTAATGGTAACGAATTCATATTCGCAGGAAGTTGTTCAAATTAAGTATTCTGGAATGTGGTATTTCTGGGAAACATTTTAGAGGGTATTTAGTGGCATATGGGTCTTAGACAGTGTGGTCTTATGTACGAGTCTCGTGTGGTAAGCCTAGGTTGAGGTATTGTGGTGCTATACCAAGGAAAAATATCAAGTTGATAATGAATCAGAAGAGAAACTTGATGGACGGAATAGCTTGATAATAGACCGAATCGGTATGGTAAGGGTATGATTAATTCTTTGTATGTGTTCGAGATAATAAGCCCTTACAGGTATTGTGCAGTAGAGCGTTTGAGTTCGGACAGCTTGCTTAGCCTAGTTTGGATAGAATGATTTAGTCCTGGTAGTTTAATTTGTGGTTAGGAAAAGGGAGATAGAGTTCTCATGTTATCCTAATGTGGTATGGTATATGCGATATGTTGTGGAGGATTGGGATTTGTGTATGTAAGGTTTTGTTCAGTTCGGAATGGAAAGTTATTAAATTCTTAAGCAACACAGGCAGCTGCAGGTGATTTAAGAATCGATCTTCAGATGATTAAGGAAAGTGGTACTGCTATTCTAGTAATTTGATGGGAGTATATGTTCAGTAAAAATGGGAAGGTGATGTAAACTGATAATACTTTGGTGGTATTGCAGCATTTTCTTGTTGCATCGACTCTTGATATTTGAGTTTGTTGATGGCATAGGGAAAATTTTAGAATATCTCTCGTGGAAATGAATGGGTACTTGATATGTGATATGTATTCATACGGTGGAATTTGGGATCAGGTACAGTGATTCATGTGCTATATGGAGTTGGAGACTGGGAGTTATTAGGTACGGACTATGTGGTGGTTGTGAATCGTGTGTATCGGCACCGTATAGCTGACTATTGGGATTTGGAGACCCGAGTGGATCTCTCTTTGCTTGGTATATCAGATTGTGGATACGATATTGGGGTGTAGACTGGTGGTCTCAGTGTTGGGTTATTCTAAACTATCGTGCTATGGGCTATGTCAGAAAATGGCACAGGTTGTGCAGCGAGGTGTATCGAATTATGTTCTAGCAGAGTGATTTGTATTCCATGATCAGCGGACGGCTAGAAAGGATTGCTTTTCTTAATTGCGCCTTCATTGCAGATGTCAGTGTAGAGGTTTCGAACATTGATTCAGTTCCGGTATAGAGGGACCTTTTCGGATGCGTTTTTTGTGGTCGGGTATGTCACTAGGTGAGATTGTGAATATCGGTATTTATTTGGTGCTGGGCACTATATCATACGACACATCACTTCATCCTAGAAATTTGATCTCACCGGGCCGGACGAAGGGGAAGAAAGATATGGGTGGTCCGAGAACTACAATGAGAGAGAGATCGTAGCCCCCCCTCTCACTCTTCCCCACGCCTATTATTTCACCCGAGATGCAGAACTGGCAGGAGTTATATTAGTGGGAGGAGTAGCTTCAGGCTTCTTAGAATTGAGTTCGTTGGCAGGCCAATGTGGCTATGTATCTATCTTGAGTTAGCTTGGTTAGTCCCGAGTTGTATTGATGCGGGATAGGTAGATTTTATTGATCTTGAACTGGTTGGTGATTTGGGGAGATCTATGAGTTGTTTTTTCTATGCTTTGAGGTGTTATGATTTTTTGGGTACGGGCATGTAGTGTGGTTCTACTTAGGATTCGTAGAGGAGGTCGAACGGGAAGAGTAATTGAGTGATTGCTCGGTAAATGGAGTGTTGGTTATGGCCTAACGACTGCGTGTTTTATGTTATTTGTTCTATCGTGGATGTAATTAATTGCTTTAGTTTCAAACATCAAATGTGCACGGCTGATGATTTTGATCATGGTTACTTAAGGTGCTTCATGTGTAACAGCGTTGGATAGGATCACGCATTGTAGAGAGGCTATGCGGAGTTATGACCTTTTGTGATATATTCATATGTTCTATTCTATGATGTGAGGCGGGGTCTCAACCTTATGTTGTGATGGTAATGAGGCATTTGAGTTACAGCTCCTTCGTTTGAGTCATTTGTCGTGATTTTAGTATGTTTAGGCTATTTCTCATTGTGTGTATATTATAAAAGTTGTGGCTTAGGCCAGTGTTGAGGTGTCATATCACTAGAGTGGTGATCCTTCGAGTCATTAATGAATTCGACCAGATTTGATTTCAGCTTCTAGAGGTATAATATCGAGGTTAGGCTCGGAATCTGCTATGGTATTAACCTAAAGGTAAGTGGCTTCATGAATGGCTGATCTGAGAACTGGTTACGACTGATTGCATCTTAGTGTTGGAATAAGGCCTTAGTGGATAAGAGATTTTCATCTGGTATCCAGGTGTTGTGGGCAATTGCTGTGAATAGAGGCCATCGTTTCGAGTATTTGGATTGTGTGGTATATCATATGATCTCACTTGAGGTTGCATGTGTGGGTTATTACAGCTGGTTCGAGTTTATTCTTAATATACACATGAGATTCTAATTTTCTGTATGATTTAAGAAGTGCAATGTGGTTCTACGGTTTATGATTTAGGTGGATCGTGAAATTTAAGCTATATTGTATTGTCGGACCTACATGAGATAAGGTGATGTGGGATCACCTTGGATATATGCTTGGTAAGGCCATTCAGCTATTGGTTGGCTTCTAGTACAACTCTGGATACACTCGAGGACGAACGTTGATTTAAGTTGGGGATGATGTAATGACCCGACCCGTCGTCTCATGTGTTACTGCTCCATTTTCTATGTTTATTTCTTCTTCATGTTTTGTTATCGGTATGTGGTGTGTGAGAGTTGATTTGGATAGGTTTTGATAAGAAATGAAACACTTAGTCTCTTTAAAGAAGGCTTAAGTTGGAAAAGTTAACTGGATGTTGACTTATGAGTTATAGGGCTTAGATGTGATTTCCGGTAATTCAGTTAGCTTTGGGATGTGATTTATGACTTAGGAGTGCGATCGGAATTGATTTTGGAGGTTTGGTGTAGAATTAGGCTTGAATTGGCGAAGTTAGTATTTTGGCGAATTCCGGTTGATAGGTGAGATTTTGATTCGAGGGTCAAAATGGAGTTCCAAAAGTTGATGTAGCTTTAATATGTGATTTTTGATGTGCGTACAAAATTTCAGGTCATTCGAACATCATTTGGTTAGGTTTTTGATCGAATGCGTGTTTCGGAAGTTTAGAAGAAACTTAGCCTTGAATCTGACGTGAATTGACTATTTTTGTGTTGTTTGATGTGTTTTGATGATTGAAACAAGTTCGTATGATATTTTTGAATGTGTTGGTGCCTTTGGTTGAGGTCCCGGGGGCCTCACGATGATTTCAGATGGCTAAACGGAGGTTTCGAACTTTAAAATGTTGCTGAAAATTGCCCAGCTATTACAGACCAAAAATTGGTCTTCGTGTTCGCAGCCTAAAGAACGCGTTCACGATGAGGAACTTTGCAGGCCATCGCATTTGCGAGAGCTACTTCGCGTTCACGTAGAAGGGGGCATGGCCCTGCCTGTTATGTTCATTGCGTTCGTGACACCTGGGTTCGCATTCGCGTAACGAGTAGGTCAAAGGCATCGCGATCGCGCTTGGTTGAATGCGTTAGCATAAGAGGAAGAACTGGATCATCGTGTTAGCGGGCTTGGAGCCGTGTTCACGTAGAGGTGATTTGTGGTCAACGGTATTTGTTCATTCTGAACGGGGGGGGGGGGTTTGACCGCGTTTGCGTAGGGTAAAAGGTCTAATGGGCAGACCTGTTGTTATATCAATTCATCAGCGAGTTTTTGTCATTTTTGCTCCATAGTTGGTCTTTTTGGATCTTGGGAGAGCAAATTGAAAGGGGATTCAAGGAGGATTGATTGGAGGTAAGCTCCTTGGCCTAAATATACGAGATTATGATAGATTTATCATGGAAATTAGTTGAAATTCACCAAAAAGGGGTAAAGCTAGGGCTTGAATTTTTATATTTCAAATTGGGATTTGATAGGTCATTTGAGCTCGGATCCAAGAGTTCTTGGTATCTATGGACTCGTGAAGAGACGAGGCATCCAGTAATGTAAGTTTCGTAATTTTTCGAGAAGCGATCCCAGAGATCGGGTTTTTCTAATTTTGGGATTTCTGCTATTTCTCGATTGTTTTCGATTGGGTATTGTTCCCTTAGAATATTCTAATGTATTCACTCTGATTTTGGTTAGATTCGACGCATGTGGAGGCCAGATTGAGGGGCAAAGGCATCATATTCTATGGATTTTGCCGGTTCGAGGTGAGTAATACTTGTAAATATTATCCTGAGGGTTTGAAACCCCGGATTTGCACACCATAATGCTATATTGAGGTTACTTGCACGCCGGTTAGTAGGCGTGGGGTAGAGTACCACTGGGAATTGTGACTGGTCTGTCCTGAGAATAATTACTGCGTATTTGATTGGAAACCATTTGTTATCACTATTGTTTGGGTTGATTGTCATGTCTGGGCTTTATGCCAACTATTTGAACCCTTCGGGGATTATTTTCACTGTTTTCTCACTGTTTTGACTTATTACTTGAACTCAATCACATTATTTCTCCACTAATTTATTACTCAGCCTCTTTTACTCAAATTGAGTTTTAAATGATAATTTGAGTTGAAGACTACTATTTTACTAATGCCCGAGCGACTTGTAATTAATATTCTCAGTGAGTGTGGCCGAGGCCAAATGTGAGGATACACTGATGGATGTGAGGATTATATATGGATCGAACTGCACACTGTAGTAGTATACTATACAGATCGGACTGCACGTTGCAGTGGTATATTATATGGATTGGATTGTACGCGCAGCAGTATATTATTTGGATCGGACTACACGCCGCAATATGTATATATTGGATCGGACTGCACACCGCAATGAATTAGTGCTTGGGCTGTAGGAGCCCCTCCAGAGTCTGCACCCCCACAGTGAGCGAGGGTACCCATATGGATCGGGGTGTACGCTGCAGCGAGCTATGGATTGGGCTGCACACCGCATCGATATGTGGATCGGGCTGCACGCCGTAGCAGTTATTAAGTGATACTATTTTTAGAGTGACGAGGGAGAGAGAACCCGAGGGGCCGTGAGTGTTGTTGAGAGTGAGTCCGAGGGGCTGGTTCATCTTGAGATATTGCCCGAGGGGCGAGCTTTTATGGGTTTATTTTGCATACTTCTTGTCTTTTACTTGATGTACTGTGGTATTTGTGCCCGAGGGGCGGATTTTCCAGTGCTATACAACACTAACTATTTTGAAATTGTTTTCTTAATCATTGGAAAGACCATTTTTAAAAGAGATTTGAACTAAGCCAAAGCATTTCTAAAACTTTCATCGATTTTACTATTTTCTTAGAAATTGTACTCGTTTTCAGTATAGCAGGTTGGTTGCTTTACGTGATTTCTTACCGCTCAGTATTATTTACTCTTATTACCACCGAGTTAGAAGTTCTCACTTTACTCCCTGCATCTCGAGTTCAGTTGCAGCCGCTGTTCACCCGGTAGAGGATTATTAACTGATTGAAGATATACTAGTGTAACTGAGCAAGGTGACCACCAGCGTCCGCGGCACCGCACTTCATCTTAAAATATCTAAATTCTATTTTGTTTATATATTATTGGCCCTACAGTAGTGTTCCTACTCCTTAGATACTCGTGACTTGTGATATTTCGGTCGGGTTGTGTGGGGTTGAAATCCTGATTATTATTGATGTTAAGCTGTATCACTTTACTCATTTATGTTTAAATATTTCTAAAAGGAAGTAAATGGGGTTAGTTGGTTGGTCTTGTCTTCACGAGAGGCGCCATCATGACTAGTGTGGGTTTGATCGTGACATTTATTGTCTACAATTGCTTCAATCAAAATAGTCCGTTAGTAAACACGTCTACTGCACATATAAGTAGATAAATGAAAATTATATTAGTGATATATCAAACTTTCTAATAAGTTAGTTTAAGAATATTGTATGAGGTCTTATCGGACACTATTGATGTAAGTCGAGCACGCCTCCCTACACGGCCACTAAAGTCAAATATACATTCCTCCACGCCCATACAACGAGAAGGAGTACGCCCCTGACTATAAAGGCGCATTGGTAAACTCGCCCGTATGAGCGTTCCGTCCTCTCCACCCATTTATGCTTTTGTAACCACAATAGTTCCGGAATAAAGTGATATTCTGGCGAGGGGGCCTTCCTTCTATATAAGTAAAGGCCTCCCTCATTTGTAAGACAAGTGTTATTTTCATTAATAATACTACTTCTGACTATCATTCTCTCTCTATCTTATCTCTCTACTGTTGATCAGTTTTTGATATTCCAATAAGTTTTATTACAATCCCACTAGAGCAAACAACATACGAATCATAGATCTATCATTCAGTCTATTACCGTTGATTTGGATTTACCCTTCTATAATCTTAGTTTGTCCCTAACTCACAAAGAAACCGATAGTTTTTGGGTCAAACAATTTGGCGCCGTCTGTGGGGTTTCGAGAATTAAACCCGTAGTATACATCCAAAGGATCAGATCACCATATAAAACCTAAAAAAATGGCCGAAAACAACACCCGGTCCAAAGCTATAACAGAAGTCACCACAAACCTCCCGAGTTCCCTAAATGAGGTCGGTGGTAGCGCTGCCGTCAACACCACCCCTGATATCACACCTGAGACTGAAGCCTCACCTTCCCCCTCTGGGAATCTTGCAACCTTGTAGGAAAAAGATACCTCCACATCCGCTGCAAAAGAAGCACCCCCAGCGGTTAGGAAGTTACTGGAAGAATGGCTGACAAGCGCCCTGAAACCTAGTGGAAAAACCACCACGAATTCATGAAAAAGCAGCACCAACAACAAGTATCACCGCCACAACAGACGAGCAAGAGGAAAGACAAACTAACAACCAACCCGTTGAAACGCAAATGCATGATGATACGTTAACGTCCATTCTGAGAAAAATGGAAAAAATGGAGAGCTAAAATCAGGCCCTCCATGACCAAATGAAGGAACATCAGGATACAGTCGACAAGATCCCCGAGTGCCCAAACTACTGCCCAAACGTGACGTAGGAAGGTTCGTTGAGAAACCCTACTCAGAGGAAGCCGCCCCTTACACCATGCCGAAAACTTTCAAGATGCCTCCTTACCTGAGGGTATACGATGGAACCAATGACCCTGGATATCATCTCATCCATTATGTCACCGCCGTGAAAGGTAACGATCTGTCTAAGGAACAGGTACCATCTGTGCTGCTGAAGAAGTTCGGCGAGACACTGATCGGAGGAGCCTTGAAATGGTACTCCCAACTACCCGCCAAAGCGATCTCAACCTTCAAAGAAATGGCAGACAAGTTCGTCACTGCACACGCCGGCGCTAAAGAAGGCAGAAGCACGGGTAAATAACAGCTTTGCCGTCAGACAAACCACGGGCGAAGGCCTCAGGGACTTCCTCGCCAGATTCAACAAGGTAAGGATGAGCCTACCAAACGTATCGGAGGGCATGGCGGTAGCAGCTTTCCAGAACGGACTCAGCAGGGACGACTCCAGAGCAACGAAGAAACTGCTAAGCCTGCTCATCACAACTTGGGATGAGATCCATAACGCCTACTGCGCCGAGGTACGAGCAGACGAAAAGGACCTCAATGGACCAACCCGATGACTGACAGCCATACAACCAGACACAAAGAGAGATCGATGACACGAGGGACACCGAGAACTCCCCCTCGCTCTAATAAAGAACGACAACAGCCTTACATGAGGTCTCCTCTTTCGCCCCCTCGTCATGTAGACGCACTACAACACCATCTTTCCCTGCTCAGAAACAAACGAGGTACGCCCCCTTTACTTTCATCACATACTTTTGTGTTTCTCCTTCAGAGATTGTGTACGCACTGGAAAAGCTCGGAACCAAGGTGCAATGGCCTCAGAAAATGAAATCGAACCCTTCCATAAGAAAATCGAACGTTCTATGTGAATTCCACCAAGAACGAGGGGAAGGACCAAAGACAGCATAGGTCTGCGACAGGAAGTCGTCAGGATGCTAATCCAAGGATACCTGAAGGAGCTGCTCAGCGACAAAGGGAAGGCCAATTTTGTGCACGGGCGAGAGCACTCCCATGGACCATTGAATCCACCCTCCCCGACGCGCACGGTAAGCATGATTGTCGGAGATGTGAATGACGTCACTATCAACCATGTTAAATTCGCCAACACACACAGACTGAAGAGGACCATCTCCCACAAATGGTACGATGGCATCGAAGGAAGTATCACCTTCGATAAATGTGACGCTGACAGTTTGTGTTTTCCCCATTATGATGCTTTAGTTATCACTTTACGTATTATTGATACGGACGCCAGGAGAGTCATAATCGATGACGGAAGTGGCGCCTGCATCATCCATCTGAGAGTCTTCTCGCAGATGGGACTCGAGGACAAGATAAACCCCCACTGTATAACTCTAACTGGCAATGCAGTGGAACACACGTCAGGAGAAGTGACTCTACCCGTCCTCGCTAGGGGGAGTCACATTGGAAACCACCTTCCACGTGACGTACTAATAGATGGCATACAATGTCATCATCAGGCGCCCGTGGATACATGCCATGTGAGCGGTCCCCTCAAGCTTATACCAAGTGGTTAAGTTCCCTTCTCCATGGTGAATATTCAGCATCAAGGGAGAACTGCTCACAGCGCAAGAATGTTATAAAATAACACAAGACTGCGCCCACACCCAACAACTAAGAGGGGCAAGTGCAGAGGCATAGCAATCAGCCGTGTCAGGGACCAAAGCTGACCCGACGACCGACACCATCAGAGACCCAGACATTATGGAAGCATGTAAGGCCACAGTCGAAGACCTTGACCCAGTTCAGCTAGATCGTCACAACCCTGAAAGGAAGGCATACATCGGCCACGGGCTCACCGCCCCGGGAAAGTACCATGAATTTTTGACTAACCATGTAGACACATTTGCTTTTTTCCCATGCAGACATACCAGGAATCTCGCTAGACATTGCCACCCACAAGCTCAACGTCGACCGGCTACACCCGCTGGTAAGACAAATCAGAAGAAAGTTCAATGTCACAATCAATGAGGCAGTCCGCGAGGAAGTAGATAAACTTCTTGCCAACGGCTCTATCAAGGAGTCAAAATATCCACAATGGGTCGCCAATGTGGTAATGGTAAAAAAGAAGAACGGAAAATGGAGAATGTGCGTGAACTTTACCGACCTGAACAAGGCCTGCCCTAAGGATTCCTTCCCCCTCTCTCACATCGATCAACTGATTGATGACACCGCTGGGCATTCTTAGATGCGTATTCCAGTTATAACCAAATCCTAATGGCCGATGAAGATCAAGAGAAAACCACGTTCACCTACTGTTACAGGGTGGTGCTATTTGGGCTTAAGAACGCAGGGCCCACATACAAAAGACTGGTCACTAAGATGTTCAAGGAGCAACTCGGGAATACCATAGATGTTTACATCGACGACATGCTCGTGAAGTCCGCCATGAAGGAAGACCACATCGACCACCTACGAGAGGCCTTCGAAATACTGAAAAGTATGGGATGAAACTGAATCCCGATAAATGCACCTTCGGTGTGGTGTCAGGAAAGTTTTTAGGGTTTCTCGTATCCCAAAGGGGGATTGAAGTAAATCCCGATCAAATCAAGGCAATCGCCTCAATACCCGAAACACTCAACAGCAAGAAACAAGTCCAGAAATTGACAGGTCGGATAGCCGCCCTCTCCCGTTTCATCTGTCGATCCTCGGACAGATGCCACAAATTCTTCAGCGTGCTGAGAAAAGACAACGGATTCCACTAGAATGACGAATGCATCAAAGCCTTGTAAGGGCTAAAAGCGTACCTATTGTCGCCACCGCTGCAGTCAAAAGCGAAACCAGGTGAGCCTCTATTGACGTACCTAGCCATATCGGAAGTCGCGGCCAGCGCGATACTGGTTTGTGAAGAAAAAGGTACGCAATCACCTATCTATTACATTAGCAAAACCCTAGTGAATGTTGAAACCCGATACCCACACCTCGAAAAATTGGCTTTGGCACTGGTCACAACTTCTAGAAAGCTGAGACCCTACTTCCAATGCCATCCCATCAAAGTAGTGACCACTTTCTCTCTGAGGAGCATCTTGCACAAGCCCGAACCATCGGGCCGGCTTGCCAGATGGGCCATAGAGCTCAG